>JBAPGN010002822.1:28210-46482 GCA_037355405.1 Vitis amurensis
TCTTAGGTGGATCATTAATCTTAAACAAGCATTAATTTTTTGATACAACAGTTGATGCATTCAAAACAATGGATAGCATTCAAAAAGAATTTCCTTATCACGAAGCTTAGTTCTTATACCTTGGTTATCTACCCACATAGGATAAATAGAACTTAAGAAGGGTATTCCTAGAAGGGCTTTTTCATTAAGATTCTTAACAAGGATAAAGGTTTGCTTAATACAGACATCATGAATTCGGATATGAACGTCTGTTAATTTATACTTAGTGGTAAACCTTTTGCTATCGGCTCCAAAAAGAGACATACTAGACTCTTCGCATAAAGGAATAGGTACAAGACCTTCTTGAAGGCAATTTTCAGTTGCTCCTGAATCAATCAAAGCAATAATATCTAAGACAAATTTATCTTTGATTACTATAGTAAGGGAGATTTCCCACCTCTGGAAGATAACCCTACTAACAGTATTCAAAAAAGTATCTGTCTCATTATCATTAACCTGAGAAGATTCTGGAATATCTTTATGATTTTCTTGGTTGCCAATTCTATTGATTTGATCTTGGAGATCAGAGAGACCTATACTTATGAACTGTCTTAACTCCTTAATCTCATTTTTATGCTGCTTAACTTCATCATGAAGTTCCTTAATGCTGACTTCCTTGGGAGACTGTTGGTCAAACCTGCTTAAGATATCGTTAAGGTTATAAGGATTAACAGCCTTCTTGGCTTCTACCTTAACAACAGATTTCTTAAAAACTTCATAAAGATTTTGCTTAGTCTTTTCATCTTCTACTTTTCTTAAAGTATCTAGGATGAATTCCTGATCACGGCTTATGACATTTATGGTTTTAGGACGGCAATTACAATTACCCTTAATACAAACATCTTGGTCACTAGAAGACTGGCTAGAAACATCGCCACTACTATCTAGTTGATTAATATCATCTTCATTATCTGAATCAGTCCTTGATTCAGAATCTGAGTTTAACATTACCTTACAAAGCATATTTTTTAGGTCATCTGAGACACTTAAGTTATTAATTTTTTGCTTAACTCTACAATCTTTCTTAAAATGGCCAACTTTGCCACATTTAAAACAGATAATTGGCTTAACATCTAAAGGAGTTTCTACCTTTTTCTGGATATCTTTGTTGACTCTTCTTTGGACGTGTCTTGACTGCTTAGTATCATTCATTCTATAATTACCATGAGTACCTCTTTTACTATGGTAAAACTTATCTTTGCTAGGCTTCCTGCTGGTTTGTTGCTTAGAGGGAGGCTTAGTTTCCTTTTGGCTGAAACCAAACTGGCTACAGAATGATCCAAATTCATTCTTGTAGATTTTCTGTTCATTCTTCATTTGTTGCTTAAGCTTGAAGTCATTGCACAACTTAATCCCTTCAGCTGTGACAATGCTTATAATCTCACCATAGGTTAACTTATCATAAGGGATTTGACCGTTATACTGTTCCCTTATCTTAATCCTAATTCTCTCAGAGAAAAGCTTGGGTAATCCTGAGATGAATTTTTCTTTCCAAAAAGACTGGTTACAGTCTGATCTTAACATGACTTTAGTTAGGAAGACTTCCTTATACCACCTAAAATCATGAAGCTTGGGACACTTAAGGTTGGTTAAGAGATCTGCAGTTTTATCCTTAATTTTTGCAGGATCTCCAATGAAATGCTTGGATATAGAGTAGATTAGAGTAGCCACTGCATCCTCTATATCTTGGCCGTCTTCATCCTTAACAACTTCACTATGCTCATTAATCCTATAGGCTTTTAGGATACTATTCTTATCATCAATAGTGAGATAATTATCCCACCAACCCTTAAGCTGACCTGTAAACCCAGCAACAATGGTCTGAGCTACAGCATGATCTGACAGTCTATTGTTTAACTTATAGGCTGTACTTACCATGGTCATTTCTTGAAGCTTAGTGAGTATGTTATACTCGGTCATACCGTCTATGTTCCATTCATAGATAGTACCACTGGTGTAAGAGGCTTGAGTATACTGATTTCTTTCCTCAAACTGCATGTCAGGGAAAGTAGGCCTAGGATAGTAATTCCTAGTCTTAAAGGCTTCTAAGTTGTTAATCTCTTGATTATGGGGTTCCTCAAACATCTTAATTAGTTCATCAGCTTCTTCTTCTGAACTAATATCACCTTTAACCATATTGATTTCTTATAAGGCTGGACAATTGAAGGGGCAACAAGATTATCCTTAATCTTCTGATTAATCCTGTCGACTAAAGCCTGGTTAACTTGAGGTTTATCTTGGAATTCCTTAGATAACTCATATGGATTACTAACAGTAATCTTCGTACGCTTAAAGGGATAATCTGGATATTCCTCTTGTTTGAAGAGTTCAAACCAGATCCAAAACTTAATGTTTTTCTTTTCTTGTCTTAAATAGGAATAAAATTCCTCTTGGTAAATGGTTCTAATGACTTTAGGAACAGTGCTAAAGAACCAATCGTTTCTTTGCTTATTGGCTTCAGAATAGAAGTCTTTTCTTAAGAGATCTTTGTTGATTTCAAAGTTCTCAACATAAACGCTTACTGTGTTAATCATCTGAGAATAGGTAGGAGACATAACAGGGGATTCTTCCTGTTGGGATTCCTGAGTAGACTCATTTTCTTCACTGTAAAATGGTCTGGCCACATTGGTGTAACTTCTAACACCTGTTAACTTAATGTTCTTAGGATTTCCTGAGCTGGATCCTTCTTCTTCCCTAGTGGTTCTAACTGGGATGGAAGAGCTTGAAGCTCTAGAAGGTTCATAAACAGAAACTCTAGGGCTGCTGGAATGTCTAAAGGATTTGGAGAAGACCAGTTCTCCTCCTCCATCTGGATATTGAACAATTTGTTCAATACTTTCAGAACGCTGTGCTATGGCTGGAACAGCATTAGCAAAATGCCAATTCTCAGGGAAATCAACATCTTTCCACAAGATCTTCTTGGGGATGATGAAATCCGACTTATCTAGCATATCAGAATGGAAATAGGTAGTCTCACCTTTAGGACTGGTGCAAAGAGCTCCAGAACCTACGCTTGTGTTCATACTCTTATAGGCAAACCTGGTTATGATGGAAACAGGACTGTTTCCTGGTTTGATCTTAAAGCCATGAGTCTTAATATGCAGGACAACAGAATCTAGGATGTCTGCATCTCTTAATCTAACTGTGAAGTTAGGGTAACACTGGAAATAAACTGGGCCATCATTCAGTCCAGCTTGGACTGCGCCTATAATAGAATCTCGATATTCGAGATGCCTATTATCCCTTAAACACATGACAATGGCGGTGTTTAAACCTAATCTTGTCAAAGGCTTGGCTGCTACTTGAATCATACCAAAGTGTATGAAATTATAGCCATCTTTCTTATGCTTTTCTATGGATCTATTATCTAGAAGTCTTATGACTTGATCGTCTTGTTCTAAGCTGACTGTCATTTCAGAGGTCTTAATGGTATAATCTGTGAAGAACTTAAAGGTTCCTTTCTTATAAATTTCTTGATTAGACACCTTGGGTAATTTCCAATCATCTAAATCATTTTGGACCTTAGGATAATTGATCTCTTCACTGTTTACAACAGTATCTTGAGAATCACTGGATCTCCTAGACATGGTTCGGAAAACTGAATTCATTTTAGGGTTTTTGATCTAGAGCCTAATAGCAGAATTACAAACCTTATGAGACGTCACCCCAACCCTCTTACAGCCTAACAAACGCCTATCCACGGCTAACAACGGCTCAACCGGCAGGGCTCGCACTCCCAGGCACACTGCTACCTATCCTAGGATAGTCCAAGAACTCCCAAAACAAGACCCAGCTTCCCTCCCACATGGCTCTGATACCATAGACACCCAGGACAAGGTCATACGCAGATGAACAAATGAATTATGCATAAGATTCAAAACAAAGAAGAGGGTTAGAAAATACAAAAGATATCCAACAAAGAAATTTAAAGAGAAGGAACCAGAAAACTTGTTAGTTCATAATAAGCTTAAAACCGTCCATGTAGGCGGTACAAAATGAAAACATAAACTTAAAAACAAAGCTTAATCAAAAACCGACCATGTAGGCGGTATCAAATAGAAAGCATAAAACCGACCATATAGGCGGTATAAAAATGAAAAATAAAACATAAACTGAATCAAAACATACTTATATTATACATAAGGAGAATATCTTACAATGGACAGGGATAGGAAAGCTTGAAGAAAGCTTGAAGGCTCGAAAGAGGTTACATGATGAGAGAGAAAGAAGAGAGAAGGCAGAGCATAAGCTCTAGAGAGAGAGAGAGAAGCTTAAAATTCTGGTCCCCTTACAAATGAGGCCCAAGCCTCCTTAAATAAGAAAAAAGGAATCTTTTGAACAGTAACCTTGAATAGTAGCCGACCTTGAACAGTAGACCCGTGCTTGAATAGTGAATAGTGAACAGTAAGATTCACTTTTATACCGAAATTCCCAAAATACCCTTTTTCGGCTGAGAATACCTCTGACAGGCTGCTTTAAACTGTGAAGACACATGCTTGCTGCTTTTGGTGCAGAGACTGCAAAGCTTGTAAAATATTCTTGTTGACCGGCCATCATGAGAAATAAAGCTGGAAAGGCTTGTTGAAGAAGATAAACTTGCAAGCTGATAATCATGAAGCTTTGTAATTTCTTATTGGTGGAAGAATACCTTCACAGTCATCACCATTGTCTGGAAGGTAGCTTGTTGAATCATCAGACTCTGCATAAGAATTTTCTTGGGAGAAGCTTGAGCTTCCTTCATCAAGGATTCTTTGAAACTCTTGAGGGGTCTTAGCTGCTGCGAGCATGGCTTGTAACTGTTGCTTTTTGAGGAGAAACTGAGACATATCATCACTGGCTGAAGTTTGTGTGGGGTTCTGAAGGAAATACTGCTTGACTGTATTGATAGATGCATCATTTTTTAAAGCATCCCACCATTTTGTTTTAAAGGTCCTTCCCAGAGATGGGAAGGCAGCTGTTTCATCAGAAATGATGATATAGTCCCACTGGACGATCCAAGCAAGGCCAAATTTGCTGAAGAAGAATAGTAAAGGGGGAAAAGCTGAAAGTTCTTTGGGGATATTAAAAGAACTTCTGAATAGTTCAAAACCATCCAGGATGGGCTTGGGAAGAATCTTAATATTCGGACCATAATAATTCCACCAACTGTGGAACCAGAATGGGAAAGAAGAAAGCTGATTCTTGGATGGAAAATAGAACATCCATGAATGATGGAAGTCCTTGTTTTGGATCAGAAAAGCACAAAACCATGCTCTCTGATAATCCCAATAATTAAAAAACCTTGGCTTAGATGGTTCAGAAAATTCTCTTGAAAGATTAGGATTTCCACCCCACTGCTTGACGGTAAGAATCTTATAGATATGGCAGGTGGAAAATGCCAAACCTATATTGCTGAATTTGTCTGCATGATGCTTAATTTTAACAGAACCAGTTTCTGTAAGGACAGCTTCATAAAATTCTCTTGTTCTTAAAATATCACCAGAGGGATAATGAAAATTTTCTTGAAAAGCTTTTGCTGCAATCTCTCTGGGGTTTTCAGAGAAAAATTCTCTTTCAATAACCAAAAGAGCTTGATTTAAATCATTTTGCCAATATCTTGATTTTGTTGAAAGAGGTGTGGGGTTGGCAGCCACCACAATTTGTTTGCTTGAAAAAGAAGAGCTTGTTGCTAATTCCTTTTGAGAGGGATTAGCCGTAGTAACCTGCTTAAAGGTCTGAGACCCTGAGATAGCTGGATATTGTGTTGCCTTAACTGGTTTAGAATGATCAGAAGGATCATAGTATAAGGTCAACATTTTGTTAGGCATATGGCTGGATTCATGCATAGGTTTAGAAGAATGAAGCTTTGCCAAAAGTTGTGCTTCTTCTTCTTCAACTTGTTGACTCCAAAGCATTTTATGGGTAGAAGGAGATTGATTAGTTTGACTGGATTGGGGCTTTTGAGAGCTAGAAACTTGGGTATTCTTTTTAGGGGCCATGATCTCATGAACCCTGCAAAATTCACGAGATAGCTGATTAGGGTTAAAATAATCTCCTTTAATAAAGTAACTTTGAAACTTAGGGTTTAAAATAATCCAATCAGTTAAATTATGTTTAAGAGCTATATACTTAATTGTTTCAAAATTTTTTAAAACAATATTTAATAAAAATTCTTGATACAAAATCCCAATTTGAAATTTTGAAATGCATAAAGAAATGCTTAAAATATCATGAATGGTATGAGTACCTAAATTCTTAGGTGGATCATTAATCTTAACAAGATTAATCTCTTGATGACAACAAGTGATGCTTTCAACAGGATTAGTAAATTCAAAAAGAATTTCCTTATCACAAAGCTTAGTTCTTATACCTTGGTTATCTACCCACATTGGATAAATAGAACTTAAGAAGGGTATTCCTAAAAGGGCTTTTTCATTAAGATTCTTAACAAGGATAAAGGTTTGCTTAATACAGACATCATGAAAACGGATATGAACGTCTGTTAATTTATACTTAGTGGTAAACCTTTTGCTATCGGCTCCCAAAAGAGACATACTAGACTCTTCGCATAAATGAATAGGTACAAGACCTTCTTGAAGGCAATTATCAGTTGCTCCTGAATCAATCAAAGCAATAATATCTAAGACAAATTTATCTTTGATTACTATAGTAAGGGAGATTTCCCACCTCTGGAATATAACCCTACTAACAGTATTCAAAAAATTATCTGTCTCATTATCATTAACCTGAGAAGATTCTGGAATATCCAAATGGTTTTCTTGATTGCCAATTCTATTTATTTGATCTTGGAGATCAGAGAGACCTATACTTATGAATTGTCTTAACTCCTTAATCTCATTTTTATGCTGCTTAACTTCTTCATGAAGTTCCTTAATGCTGACTTCCTTGGGAGACTGTTGGTCAAACCTGCTTAAGATGTCGTTAAGGTTATAAGGATTAGCAGTTTTCTTGGCTTCTATCTTAACAACAGATTTCTTAAAAACTTCATAAAGATTTTGCTTAGTCTTTTCATCTTCTACTTTTCTTAAAGTATCTAAGATGAATTCTTGATCTTGGCTTATGACATTTATGGTTTTAGGACGGCAATTACAATTACCCTTAATACAAATATCTTGGTCACTAGAAGACTGGCTAGAAACCTCGCCACTACTATCTAGTTGATTAACATCATCTTCATTATCTGAATCAGTCCTTGATTCAGAATCTGAGTTTAACATTACCTTACAAAGCATATTTTTTAGGTCATCTGAGACACTTAAGTTATTAATTTTTTGCTTAACTCTACAATCTTTCTTAAAATGGCCAACTTTGCCACATTTAAAACAGATAATTGGCTTAACATCTAAAGGAGTTTCTACCTTTTTCTGGATATCTTTGTTGACTCTTCTTTGGACGTGTCTTGACTGCTTAGTATCATTCATTCTATAATTACCATGAGTACCTCTTTTACTATGGTAAAACTTATCTTTGCTAGGCTTCCTGCTGGTTTGTTGCTTAGAGGGAGGCTTAGTTTCCTTTTGGCTGAAACCAAACTGGCTACAGAATGATCCAAATTCATTCTTGTAGATTTTCTGTTCATTCTTCATTTGTTGCTTAAGCTTGAAGTCATTGCACAACTTAATCCCTTCAGCTGTGACAATGCTTATAATCTCACCATAGGTTAACTTATCATAAGGGATTTGACCTTTATACTGTTCCCTTATCTTAATCCTAATTCTCTCAGAGAAAAGCTTGGGTAATCCTGAGATGAATTTTTCTTTCCAAAAAGACTGGTTACAGTCTGATCTTAACATGACTTTAGTTAGGAAGACTTCCTTATACCACCTAAAATCATGAAGCTTGGGACACTTAAGGTTGGTTAAGAGATCTGCAGTTTTATCCTTAATTTTTGCAGGATCTCCAATGAAATGCTTAGATATAGAGTAGATTAGGGTAGCCACTGCATCCTCTATATCTTGGCCGTCTTCATCCTTAACAACTTCACTATTTTCATTGATCCTAAAGGCTTTTAGGATACTATTCTTATCATCAATGGTGAGATAATTATCCCACCAACCCTTAAGCTGACCTGTAAACCCCGCAACAATGGTCTGGGCTACAGCATGATCTGACAGTCTATTGTTTAACTTATAGGCTGTACTTACCATGGTCATTTCTTGAAGCTTAGTGAGTATATTATACTCGGTCATACCGTCTATGTTCCATTCATAGATAGTACCACTGGTGTAAGATGCTTGAGTATACTGATTTCTTTCCTCAAACTGCATGTCAGGGAAAGTAGGCCTAGGATAGTAATTCCTAGTCTTAAAGGCTTCTAAGTTGTTAATCTCTTGATTATGGGGTTCCTCAAACATCTTAATTAGTTCATCAGCTTCTTCTTCTGAACTAATATCACCTTTAACCATATTGATTTCTTATAGAGGCTGGACAATTGAAGGGGCAACAAGATTATCCTTAATCTTCTGATTAATCCTGTCGACTAAAGCCTGGTTAACTTGAGGTTTATCTTGGAATTCCTTAGATAACTCATATGGATTACTAACAGTAATCTTCGTACGCTTAAAGGGATAATCTGGATATTCCTCTTGTTTGAAGAGTTCAAACCAGATCCAAAACTTAATGTTTTTCTTTTCTTGTCTTAAATAGGAATAAAATTCCTCTTGGTAAATGGTTCTAATGACTTTAGGAACAGTGCTAAAGAACCAATCGTTTCTTTGCTTATTGACTTCAGAATAGAAGTCTTTTCTTAAGAGATCTTTGTTGATTTCAAAGTTCTCAACATAAACGCTTACTGTGTTAATCATCTGAGAATAGGTAGGAGACATAACAGGGGATTCTTCCTGTTGGGATTCCTGAGTAGACTCATTTTCTTCACTGTAAAATGGTCTGGCCACATTGGTGTAACTTCTAACACCTGTTAACTTAATGTTCTTAGGATTTCCTGAGCTGGATCCTTCTTCTTCCCTAGTGGTTCTAACTGGGATGGAAGAGCTTGAAGCTCTAGAAGGTTCATAAACAGAAACTCTAGGGCTGCTTGAATGTCTAAAGGATTTGGAGAAGACCAGTTCTCCTCCTCCATCTGGATATTGAACAATTTGTTCAATACTTTCAGAACGCTGTGCTATGGCTGGAACAGCATTAGCAAAATGCCAATTCTCAGGGAAATCAACATCTTTCCACAAGATCTTCTTGGGGATGATGAAATCCGACTTATCTAGCATATCAGAGTGGAAATAGGTAGTCTCACCTTTAGGACTGGTGCAAAGAGCTCCAGAACCTACGCTTGTGTTCATACTCTTATAGGCAAACCTGGTTATGATGGAAACAGGACTGTTTCCTGGTTTGATCTTAAAGCCATGAGTCTTAATATGCAGGACAACAGAATCTAGGATGTCTGCATCTCTTAATCTAACTGTGAAGTTAGGGTAACACTGGAAATAAACTGGGCCATCATTCAGTCCAGCTTGGACTGCGCCTATAATAGAATCTCGATATTCGAGATGCCTATTATCCCTTAAACACATGACAATGGCGGTGTTTAAACCTAATCTTGTCAAAGGCTTGGCTGCTACTTGAATCATACCAAAGTGTATGAAATTATAGCCATCTTTCTTATGCTTTTCTATGGATCTATTATCTAGAAGTCTTATGACTTGATCGTCTTGTTCTAAGCTGACTGTCATTTCAGAGGTCTTAATGGTATAATCTGTGAAGAACTTAAAGGTTCCTTTCTTATAAATTTCTTGATTAGACACCTTGGGTAATTTCCAATCATCTAAATCATTTTGGACCTTAGGATAATTGATCTCTTCACTGTTTACAACAGTATCTTGAGAATCACTGGATCTCCTAGACATGGTTCGGAAAACTGAATTCATTTTAGGGTTTTGATCTAGAGCCTAATAGCAGAATTACAAACCTTATGAGACGTCACCCCAACCCTCTTACAGCCTAACAAACGCCTATCCACGGCTAACAACGGCTCAACCGGCAGGGCTCGCACTCCCAGGCACACTGCTACCTATCCTAGGATAGTCCAAGAACTCCCAAAACAAGACCCAACTTCCCTCCCACATGGCTCTGATACCATAGACACCCAGGACAAGGTCATATGCAGATGAACAAATGAATTATGCATAAGATTCAAAACAAAGAAGAGGGTTAGAAAATACAAAAGATATCCAACAAAGAAATTTAAAGAGAAGGAACCAGAAAACTTGTTAGTTCATCATAAGCTTAAAACCGTCCATGTAGGCGGTACAAAATGAAAACATAAACTTAAAAACAAAGCTTAATTAAAAACAAAGCTTAATCAAACCGACCATGTAGGCGGTATCAAATAAAAAACATAAAACCGACCATATAGGCGGTATAAGAATGGAAAATAAAACATAAAATGAAATGAAAATAAAACTTAATTAAAAACCATCCATAAAGGAGGTAATCAAAACATAGTTGTATTATTCTTACAATGGACAAAGGTAGGGAAGCTTGAAGAAAGCTTGAAGGCTTGAAGAGGTTACATGATGAGAGAGAAAGAAGAGAGAAGGAAGAGCATAAGCTCTGGAGAGAAAAGTAAAAATTAAAGCGTGTTTACAAATGAGGCCCGAGCCTCCTTAAATAGGCAAAAAAGGAATCTTGAACAGTAACTTTGAACAGTAGACCCGTGCTTGAATAGTGCTTGAATAGTGAACAGTAGAGGGAACTGTAGCACTAATGACTTTTGACTTGGACACTTTTGTTCACCCCCTTATTGAAAAATGAGATTTGTGCTGAACCAATTATCAAGCAAATTAAGCATTGGAGAGCTAGAGTTATCAGCAGAGACTTTGAAGCCTACCCTAAAAACATGGGGTATCTCATTGCTGCTGATTCCCGTCATCAGATATTTTGCAGTAAAAAGATTGACCCTTTACCGTTCAAATCCACTATTCAAGATATTCAGCTCCTGACGGACCACCGCTCAGAATATATTCCTCCTTGATGGATCAGCAATCATTTCAGCCGAAAGCAAGATCCTCAAATGAAAAGAAGACATACATACAAGATACAACTTTGATGACAAAAATCCTCCCCAAAGTACTCCACAAGTGTTTTGGCTCGACAACATGTAGTATTCATTCCATATCTGTAAGACATCAAAGTAAATATAGAATGGATGTCAAAAGGAGAGAGAAAGTTTGCAGAAAATGTATTTAAGACAAACCTGAAGCAATCAGATAACATCTTATATGCTTGTTTTGTCTGATCTTCACTTCTTTGACTTGGCAAAAGAGTTGGTACTCTTGAAAGGTTAGCATATAGAACTGCTTGACAAAAATAGAACATAATTAATAATAATTAATATTATTAATAGCATCATCAATTTTAATTTCAATTTAGTTCAATTAAAATGAATAGTGGACTGTCCCTATCCAATTATTTCGAGTTTATGACCTGGATGTGAATCCTTCTTTGTGAAACAAATATAACTATGGGCTAGAAAGGGATTTTGAGATGTCATTTCTCGACAAAATATCATTTGGATATATCAATAGTTGTATCTGACTTAAAAAAATTTTGTCAAATAAGTTTTTCCGTTCCATCAAAATAATGTCTTTTCTGTAAATTGTAAATGAACTCACTGCAATCTGCTAATTTCCCATCCCTCCCAGCTCGACCTGCTTCTTGATAATATGCTTCTAAACTCTGTAGTTACACCAACAAATAAAAGAAACTAACAAAATCAAAAAACTGAAATTAATTTACCAAGAAAGAGATAAATGATGCACACAATAGACATAATAGACAAAAAGTAAAATAGACCTGTGGCCAACCATAATGGATGATTCTTCGGACATTTAACTTATCAATCCCCATTCCAAAAGCAATTGTTGCAACAACAACCTGGAGGGTGGAGAAAAGAATACTCAAATTACAAACATTTGATATTACATTTATATATATATTATATGCATAATAATGGAGTATGAGGTGATGGCCAGCTGTTTATCCATGAGGAATGAAAGTGGAAAGGAGAAGAAGGATGAGGAGGAGGATTTCCATGAAAAAAATCGAGAATGCGAGAATTAGACCATCCACATCCTTGATTTGATAGATTTGATTCTGAATTCAAGTTAATTTGTATCATCAAAATTTAAGCCACACATTAGTCCCACAAGATGCATCCACATGATTTATCTGGATAATCCAAGTAGGTTGACAAAAGTAGCTACCCACAAAATTGATTTGTTATTTTTGTAAAGACAAGACTCGATAATAACAGTACAATGTCCAAGGCAGTGAAGAGCAAAAATGAATTAAGAAGGTGAAAAGAAAAATATATATGCCAAATGTTCTCTCCACCAGGTTAATTTTGAGGAAAATTCTCTAAAATTTGATTTGTAATCTGAAAAAAGCCAAACAGAGGATACCTCCAAAATGACAATCTGGTTAACTTCCACAGAAAATATACAAGGCATACACAAGACAGCCTATGATTATCTTTTCCATTATGTACTTGAGAAGCTTTATCATCCATACCTGTAAAGCATTATCATGGAATTCCTTGTGAACACGCCTTAGATGTGATTTCGGCAACTGGGGAAAATAAGTACCAATATATTAGCTGTGTACCAACCAGAAATGAGTTTAAACAGTAGTGGAGAGCCAGCAAAATAGCAAAGACTCAGTGAGATTGACATAAGCAACAACAATGAAATGTTGGGAAAAGTTAATGACCAAGAGAGTAGAGTAGAACAATTAAAAATTATAATTAGCATGCAGAGTTTAAAGTGCACATATAAATTGAAATTGTATTTGACCTCACCCAATCAATTTTCTGCAGTTAACTACAATGGCAAACCTAAAAAAACTTTTAACTTTGGTCTCTGAAAAAAAATGAGGTTCGTAAATTTGGAAACAATAACTCAGTCAAAGGAAGAGGAAGGGTTGGAATAATAGAGCACAAGTGAAATAAACTCAAGGATAATAATTACTCTATATTAATCTGGAGTATTTCGTGTGCTTTATAGTAAAATATATACCTTTGCGTTGTAAGCAGCAGCCTTTACACCACACCAACAAAGATATTTTGCTATGTTTAATGTTTCTTTTCTAGTAGGAACATATATGATAGTTGGTCCTTGTTCTAAAGGCCCCTTCAAAAGTGTCAATCTTTCATCCAGTTTTATTGATGGATCCAATGTCTCAGATGAGCCAAACGAATGTTCAGTAGGAGGTTGTCCAGAGAATTCACCACAGGAAACTGCAAGAATGGAAAGAGCAGGGACGAATCAGCATATGGAAGAAATAATCATCCAATATGCAAGTTAATTCAAGCTTGGTGATGAAAAAATTTATTTCAGCATCATTCATGAATTCCTATCAAACTTTACATTACACGCGATACATTGTGTAAATTTAAAAAGAAATATTGAAGAAGTAATAGTACCATCCCAGTCATCTACACTCTGAAAGAGGTCAAGCTCATTTTCCAGATATTCGACTGACATCTGTCTCTGCTTTGAAGCAGCTGAACCATTTTCCTGCGATGAATTTGCTTCATCATCATTTTCCCCAAAGTAGCCATCACCATTGTTTTCCACATCACTTGGAGACATTCTATCTGCCTCAGATAAGCTCCTATCAGCAGAGCTGGTGGAGTCATCAGATGCATCATCCAACTCTTGAGAGAAGATTTTCTGTTTCTTCTCACCAATCTTGCTCTTTGTGTACACATCTATCAACTCAGAGAAACCCTTCTCATAAGAAGATGGAGATGATGTTCTACTATGTTTAACCTAAAAATAGCAGCAAATGAATTGCAAATATTGTTATCGTAACAAATAAGGAAGTTACCATAAGACATAGTAAAAAACAGAGAAATGTGTAAATATATGATCCTTGACCCAATGAAAGAGTTCTACTAAAAAGGACTTGAAGACAATCCTTATAAGGACTCCTTGGTGTGTTTGAATTACAAAACAACTAAAAATGCATGATATCCCAGGAACAATATTCAGAAACAGAGAACAACTTACTGAAAACCTTAAATTTGATCGGAAAAATGAAGTGAGCACAATTTTTGTTTCCTTTGACATGCACAGTGAATGAAGGATATCTTCTCGGACACGAATTGTTGCAGTAGCAGTCAATGCCATTATTGGTATATCAAATTCTAAAAATTTTAAGCTGCAAGCACTGAAGTTCTCTCGCAAGACAGATAATCGCCTGAAACATGTGGAAACATCTCTCAAAATATACTCATAATTCTAATTAATGATGTAAGAAATAGGTTTCGGAGCCCAATACAAAATTTGTAGGCATAACAACACAATTAACAGTAAATTGGATAGATAAGGGCATGACTTTTAGACTTCGATTGACAGGTGGAGGACTAGTAACTTGTGCCATCAAGAAAACATATCAAGCCATATACAGAAAGAAATTAAAAGAACAATAGGCATGGAACTTATTTTGTAGGGTAGCATATTTTCTAAATTGGATCCACTATATCACTCTCACTTCCCTGCATGTTGCACCAATTGCACAATTGCAATATTGATGGTTACTTGAGGTTATATTTAAGGACAGATAAAATTGTGATAATAAGCGTTCACTGCAAATAATCCAACTTTCATGGTAGTGATATAGACAACAGAACCTTTTTTTTTTTTCTGATAGGTAAAAAAGAGCTTGTATTAGAAACATCTAGAAGCGGTGAAAACAGTACACACGAAGTATATAATCAAATGCTTGAGAAACTAGGCAAAAAGAAGACAATTAACCTTTCCCCTTACTTAACAACAGCCACTCAATAAAGTAAATCATAGACAAGGTATGATCCTCTAAATACACCCTAGCCCAATTCACAAAAGTATACAAAAAAGAATATTTGATATAGACAACAGAACTAAATGATGCTTTAATTGTCAAAGAGGAAGGAAAACCATCAAATGGGCTAGAAGAGAGAAAGATACCTGTAGTCGGGTCGAAAATCATGGCCCCACTTAGAAACACAATGAACTTCATCAATTGCAAATAGTGCAATTCCGCGATTTTCTGCAAGCCTCTGAAGCGGTTTTATTAGTCTGCAGAATAAGAGAATGCACTTGCTGTCAACATACTTCTTTGAAACATAGGACTCACGGTATCACAAATCTCTTACCTTAATACTGTCTCTGGGCAAACATAAATTATCTCATACATGCCACTCATTGCTTTTTGCTCCACACTGCTGTCAGGTTGTCCAGACCCCAGAAAGCAAGCTGACACCCCATGTTTTGCAAGCTTTAAGCACTGATCGTGCATTAAACTTATCAAGGGTGAAATTACTACCACAACCTTTCCTGTCAGAAGTGCTGGGACTTGAAAACAGAGAGATTTTCCTACAGAAAGGCAAAATGATCTGAAAATTCAACAAGTCCATAGCCAATTAATGCACTTAATTAAATACACACGAAACAGACATTAAGAAAGATTAGTTTACCAGATCCTGTTGCAGCAAGAACAAGACAGTCTTGGTGAGCTAACCAAGCAGACAGGGCTTCCTTCTGGAAACTCTTCAAGGACAAAATCCCAAAATGCTTGTGCAAGAGACTGTTGACTCTTTGCACCCAATCCTTTCCAATCTCCAGCTCTTGTTGGCAACAAACTGGCAGTGCAGACAACTCTGAGGCAGCTTTCAAATTACAACCCTCACCAGAAAATGACGACACCTGTTCTTCCAGATGACCAGGTAACATCTCTGACCCATAGGGTGATACTGCATTATATACAGAATTAGTTCTGATCCGTTTGGATCTACCTACTGGTTGGAGATGTTCTGTTATGCTAGACTGACGCATTTGATCCAGAGAGTGCGAGGAGATCAAAGCTGTTTTGTCCAGAGCTTTTCCAGTGCTGGTAGAACATTTAGAATTACTTGATGCCCCCCTACTGGATCTATGAGGACCATTCAAAATAAACTCGATAGCATCATCTAATGATGAACCAACAACTTCTATAGCTTCTGTAACAGCTGAAAACTCAAATCCCATTTCAATCAGCTCTGCAATGACTTGGTCGGAGTGTACATGGTTGCCATCCATGATGTGAAAACACTTTTCAAGAAGAAAAAGACACATGTTAAGAACAAGGATTATGTTGACCCAATTGGCTTACTGCATGCACCAATCAAAGTAAATGGGCAAAATATATAGAATAATCAGTATTCATTTATTATAATGACAGAAAGAGTCATAACTCAAATAGAATGTAGTCCTAACAAAATTATATGAAGAAAGTGGTGTGTCAAGTTGGGAGCTGTTGTGAAAGTTTCACATTCCACTTGGTTATGAGAAAATATGGGAAAGAGAATAAACTCAGACCTCAAGCATTTTCATTTTCAGAACCTAGGAAAGCACAAATCCTCCACACAGTTAAACCTAGTAGACCTATTTGGCTTGACTTAGATGTGTGTTTTCTTTTCTTCTTCTTCTTCCTTATTTTATTTTTTTGTTTTGAGACTAAAACAACATGAAGCGAAGAATTCCAAATTTTCTCTCCACTATTTTTCTTCAGTCATCTCAACAACCAAACAAAGTTCATCAAAACCTATTTGAACAGAAATAATGAAGCTAGGTGATGGAAAGAGGGATGATGGTGAATGAGGGTTTATTGAGTTATTCAAAAGCAGCGGAGTACTATGGTCATTCCACAAGTGAATTGTCCCAGTTCCAACTTCCCATATTACCCATTAGGCTGAAAAAAATAAAGAGAGGAAGTAAAACATGTTACTCAAATTAAACATGCTCTTCCCCAAAGAAGGGTCATAACATATAATCAGGCAAAAATAATTTCAAGATTTTTTTATTTTTGCATTTTTGCATTTTTTTTTAATGGTTAATATAAACACACTTGTATATTGAGGACAGAAATATATCCACTAGTAACCATCTTGAATCCAGATTAATACAACCCAAATTATTATCTACAATTGCACTACCTTCTGTTTGGCTTGTGAGAAAACAATGGACAAAATTTTAAAAATTTCAGTCTCAGTTTCTGGGTTTCTGAAAAATGAAAAACTCACCTCAACCAAGTTTAATAGTGACAAGTGCAGTTGAATGGAGGTTTTATTTTCCTCAGATTCAGGTAATAACGAATCTAAAATTCAAAACACTAATATCTTTTATTTTCCCCCAATTTGAATCTTGAGATAACTGAAACTTTAGGTTTTCCAATCCCAAAAGCCCCTTCCCTCCAAAAAGTATATAAATAAACTAAATATAAATATAAATACAAACACAAAAAAATCAGTTCAACCACACCAGACAACTGCATTAGGTCATTTCAGTGGAACATCTAGATTTCTCAAATTCAAAATAGAGAATTATATTCAAATTTTCAATTCCTTTTCCTTTCCCGGATTTCCTCAGCAATCAAAAGGAAGATTAACCCGAAAAACGACAACATTTTAATAAAACAAGACTATTTTACAAGCTAAATCAACAAATAGGGAAATAAGAACCACAAATTTTAAACAAAAATAAGTTGCGAGCATTACTCAGTCAATTGAAACTAAAAATTAGATGAAAAATTATCGCAGAAATTGAAGATTCAAAAAATCTGGTAATGTGACTATGGTGTCTCACCTGTGTAGAGAGACTGGCGATTAAGGATGAACTGGAAACCCTAGAACTGCCGAGCTGAGAATCGGAGGGGTAAAGATGGAAATATCGCCAACGCGCGAAACTTTAAACGAAGTGTATGGTTGAAGCCGTGAAGGGGAGATCTCGACATTCAGTGGCGGAAAATAAAACGACGTCGTATAATAGGAAAAAACCATGAAGCATACTTGTGCTGCATCGAGGCAGGCAAATTAGTTAGTAATAACCCAACCCGACCTTTTTATCAGCTTAATTTGTAAATTGGATTGTGCTTCCACCACCCAAAAAAAAAAAAAGTCAACTTAAATTAACTTAAAATTGGAATTCTAAAGGTTGTTAGGTAAAACTTAATACTTATTATTTAATGATTTAAGTTGATTTTAAGTTAAATTATATTTAGGTTGTTGACTTAAAACTCATTACTTAATTATTATTTTAAGTATTAAAGTTGTTTTATAAAATTAACTTAAAACTTATTTTAAATTATCGAATTAACATATTTATTCTTATAAATTATAACTAGGACAAAGGAAATCGAATAATAGTGGAGCTCGATGGTAAAAGGAGATTGTAGAGATAATTAGGATAAATAAGAATAAAAAA
>JBAPGN010002823.1:0-38881 GCA_037355405.1 Vitis amurensis
TTGGAAGATCCAAAAGAGCTAAGCAACCCATGGAGTTGATGCATAGGGTAAGATCTCTTGGTCATAACAAATATATTTTGACCTTTATAGATGATTGTATAAGAAAAACTTGGATTTATTTGTTAAAACAAAAATGAGGCTTTTAACAAATTTAAAGAATTCAAAGTTCTTGTTGAAAGACAAAGTGATAGAGGAAGAGAGTTCACCTCCAATGAATTTTATAATTATTGTAAAAGTTAAGGTATTCAACGACAATTGATAGCTAGTTATGCTCCTCAACAAAATGGTATAACTGAAAGGAAGAACAAAACCATTGTTGAAATGGCAAGAAGCATGTTGAATGTCAAGTCTCTTCCAAAAACTTTTTGGGCAGAAGTTATTGCATGTGTAGTGTTCTTATTGAATAGGTGTCCTACTAAAGCAATCTTTGGAAGAACACCTGAGGAAGCTTGGAGTGGTTATAAGCCAGAAGTTTCTTTTTTGCGATTTTTTGGGTGTATTGCATATTCCCACATAACTAAGGAGCACATAAAAAAGTTTGATGATAAAAGTGACAAGTGTATTTTCATTGGTTATAGTGATCTAACTAAAGGTTACAAACTGTATAATCCAAAAACAAGTAAGTTAATTACAAGTAGAGATGTTCAATTCTTGAAGAATGAGACTTGGACATGGACTCAAACACAAAGTGAGGAAAAAAGAGTTGTCCTTGAAGAAGACTTTGAGATTCAGAAGGATTCTACAACAAATATTTCTACTCCAAATACTCCTCCTATTATAAGTTCTCCTATGCAAACAGAAACAGAACAGGAGTCTAAATCACAAGGTCGCCCAAAACGTTCTTATATTATGCCTGCATATCTAAAGGATTATGAAGTCATGAAAGATTTTGAAATTATTGATCAAGGTTTAGTTAACTTTTGTCTATTTGCAAATTGTGATTCTATTTCATATGAAGAAGTAACAAGTGAAGAGAAGTGGATTTAAGCAATGAATGAAGAAATTCAATCCATAGAGAAGAACAATACATGGGAGCTAACTACTCTTTTAGTTGAAAAAAAAACCTATAGGTGTTAAATGGGTTTATAAGACAAAATATAAACTGGATGGTAATGTTGATCGATTTAAGGCAAGATTGGTTGCAAGAGGCTATAAACAAAAGCTAGGTACTGATTATTTTGAAGTTTTTGCACCAGTTGCTAAATTAGATACTGTTCGCATGATAATTGCACTTATAGCTCAAAAAATGTTGAAAATTCACCAAATGGATGTGAAGTCAATTTTCCTTAATGGTGTACTTGAAGACGAGGTTTTTGTTGAACAACCACCAGGGTATATTAAGAAATGGCAAGAGAAACAGGATTACAAACTCAATAAGGCATTATATGGGTTAAATCAAACACCACATGCTTGGTACACATAAATTGATACTTATCTATTACAACATGGATTTCAAAAGAGTTCTTTTGAGCACACAGTTTACATTAAGTCAAATTCTAATAGTGATGTAATTATTGTATGCTTCTATGTGGATGATTTAATTTTATAGGAAATTGTCAACAGATGTTTGAAGATTTTAGAGAGGCAATGAAACAAAAATTTGAAATGACAAGTTTGGGATTAATGTCCAATTTTCTTGGAATTGAAGTCTAACAAACAGATGAGGGTATCTTTATCGCACAAAAAAGTATACTTTAGACATTCTAAAGCGATTTAAGATGGAATCATCATCAGCAATTCGTACTCTTACTGCAGAGCGAATAGAGATGAAAAAAGAAGACACTGGAGAATTAGTAAATCCCACATATTTCAAGGGCATAGTAGGAAGTCTTCATTATTTAACTTCTACTAGAACATATATTGTTTATGGAGTGAGAATTATTAGTCAATTTATGGAAAAACCATATCAGTCACACTTGCAAGTGGCAGAATGTATTTTGAGGTATGTAAATGGTGCTCGTGATCATGGAATTTTCTATTCCTACTCAAACAATTTAAGTTTAGTGGGCTACAAAATAGTGATTGGGGAGGTGATGTAGAGACTAGAAAGAGTACCGCTGAAATGTTTTTTTATCTTGGAATAGGAGCATTCTCATGGTCATCAAAGAAACAACAAGTTGTAACATTATCAACTATAGAAGTTGAATACATGACGGTTACTTCCATAGCATGTCAGGCAGTTTGGCTTCATAGAATGCTTAGTGAATTGAAGTATGAATAGAAGATCCTACAAAGATTTTGTGTGATAACAAGTTTGCTATTGCATTGAAAAGATTCGATTGTTTCATGGTTAGAGAGCAACACATGAAGCATCAAAATTTCCATTATATTAGCGGAATCTTGTGAAAAATCAAAAGATTGAATTGAGTTTTGTGATCGAAGATCAAGTTCATTATTTTTTATCCAGGCCATTAAGACGGATGTTCAAGAAGTTGAAGATGATGTTTGGTGTGATTGACTTTACAATTCGGATTAAGGGAAACTGTTGAAATTATAATTCGACTTAAAGTCAAATTAGAATAAGTTTAGGAATTTATTAAATATTAGGAATTGTTATTTATTTAGGCTTCCTATGTTAATTAGGACTTTTAGTCTAATAGGAATTGGAGTCATATTACAAATATGATTAGTTTATTATAAATAAGCTTGTTATTATGTTAAATTTGAGAATGCAATAAAATTATTATTTTAGCAAAAATATTATCAATATCTAATTGTGTGGGTTCCAACAAACTCCTACATAAATAAATAAAAAAAATTATGAAAACAAAATAAAAACATGGCTAAGGGATCCTAGAAGTAATATTTTTAGTAAATCTCTTTTTAGAATCAAACATTCAAAACTTGAGACAAAAGTTTTTCCAAACTACAACCACAAAATTAGAGAAAAAATATCCACAAAAAAAAAAAAAAAAAACAAAATCCTTCTGCATTCATGATTCTTAAGTGTTGGGAGTGTTGGGGACGTTCGAGCACTACATGCAAGCCGCTTGAGTGCTTTTACAAATTTTTTCTCATCTTTTCCTTTTGGATTTTCTAAAGAAAAATACATATTTTAATGCTTTAAAGGCTACTAGGTCTCAAATTACAACCATGGAATAAAAAAGGAGATTTATCTTTGGATCTAGAATGTACCCAAATCTTACTCTAATTTATACATGGATCTCAAAAACCCATTAATCTTCCACTAGATGGCTCTTTTTCAAAGTTAGGCACTAGAGAATGGTGGACTTCAATTTTTGTGGGGCTAGGATCTCTCTTTGGAAGACAAAATGAATGAAGTGTATAACTCTAACACCTAAAAGAGTTTCTATAGATTTCCTTATGGGCTCAAGTGATTTAAGTTCATTTGGGCCCTAAGTCATTTAATTTAGTCAACTGGGTCCTAATTAATTATTAAGTCATATTAGATTCCAATTAATTAATTAAGCCAATCCAAAAAGGCTATTCATAAACTTTTGTGCAACCTTGCATATTTATCAAAATACCCTTATGCACATGTATGATAAAAGAATTCAAATATCCCACTATAGAGAATCAATTGCGCTCTAATACCCTATGTAAATAAAAACAAAGTGAACTCGAGTTCAGTGACCTACTATCCATTTAATGCAAACCCCCTGTGAATTAGTGTCCATAATCTAACAAGGTAGTTCTATTACCTATCAAAATTACCCCTTTAATCTTTGAGTTACATATCTCACTTATTATGTTATCAATTGACATACTCAAACTCGAAGGATCATATGTCAAATTTGCACCGAAAAAAAATGTTATGGTCATATTCTTCTAGATTATATGTCCTTTGGATTACCTAATGGGACACACTATCTTAACCCATGAGATATCAAGGTGCTTCTATTTAGAAATAATTGTTTCTACTAGCCTCCATTAACAATGACCTAATCCATAAAGATATGAGACCACCTTAGGGTCTCACCAATAGGTCAAAGCATTTTATTGACTTTTGCACAAATTCAATATCCTCTCAAGGTTGAGAGTCCATGTAATATAGTAGTTTGGTGAATCATGACAATTGATAGCCTTGTGACATGTTTCACCGTAGGTTACTAGTGTGCATGATCACATACACTAGTGCACTCATCATGTGAAAACCATCCCGACAACCAACACAAATCATTCCTCTAATTAGGAGATAGTGCACTATAGTCTTAATTGGATTGCCCAAATCTATGAATTGACTATGGACTAATCATCACTCTATAAGGAACCCATGACTTGGATATCTTGTGCAATTTTTAATGCACCCAAGTCATGTACAATGTAAGTGATGTGGGTGTGTATGCTCAAATAACCAATTAATGTATAAGATATGTAAACCCTCCATTTTGTCTCCTTAGCACATATGATACTAGCTACTTTTCTTGTATTTCTCTCTTGACTTGTAGTCATCCCTTGATGGCCCCTTAACGCTCATATGGCCTAATTTTTCTAAGTCACCTTCAGAGGTCTTTTAATTAAGGCTCATTTAGATCTTCACTGTGACCATGAATGCCCTTCAAGCTTAGGTTATGTTTCACTTATATAATTCCGAGTTTAGGACACCAAGGCACCTTTCTTTAGGTTAGTTTTTCTTAAATACTTCATTTTAAGGTTAGTTCACCTACGCACCTTTTAGGATAGGTTCACATAGATCTTTCTAGGATAGGTTCCACTTAGACACTTCAGTAGGCCTAGTTTACTTAGGTGTTTTCTTGAGTTTGATTGCATAATTTTAGGATTAGGTGAGCTTTGTGTCAATGACTTAGTCATTTCCTAAGCTTGTGCGACACTTAGACAAGTCAAGACTCTTGATCTTGCTAAGTCAGCCTTACTCCCAACGCTTAGCTTGCTAGGCTAAGATGCTCACGACTCGGAAGCTTGAGAAGGCGTAGTAGGTGACTCTTAAATAATGGAAAGTTTATTGCTTTCAATGGAAGCTATACAATGCTTAAAAGCTCACTTGCTTGGTGCCTTGGCCAAATGAGGCCCTCACCTATTTATAGGCACCAATGGAACTCTTTGGAACCTTGGAGAGTTCCTTACAAATCAAGAAGATTCTAGAATACCCTTCACAACTCTATATACAAGCCTATGTACAAGAGATCTCTAGAATTCTCTAGAAAGCCCTGGACTCCTCTCATTTCTTCCACCATAATATAGAGATGTGTGGACTTCTCTAGACATCTCTAGAATCTTCCATACTCTTCCCACTAATGGCTAAGTGTATGAGTCTCTAGAAGCTTTCTGGGCTCTATATAAACCCATGGGGAGACTCATTTGAAACATCATGTGACACTCTCCCCCACTTAAGCCACAGATGTCCTCGTTGCGACTTTTGCCCGGAATCGATCAATTTGCTCCTAGAACTGCCATAGTGCATCTGCTGGCTCCGAACTAGCCTCGCTCTCTGGTAGTCCCTTCCATTTCACTAAGTACTCCGTAGCACGAGGCACACCACGTCTCTTGATGACTCGATCTACGATGATGTATTCTACCTCATTGTCATAGGAGGTCACGACCGCTGTAGGTGCCCTCTTAGAAAACCCTCAGCTTGGATCATCCTTGTCTTCTTGATATGGTTTCAAGTAACTTATGTGGAAGACAGGGTGAATCTTTAACCTTGGCGGTAACTCAATTTTGTAGGACACCTTGGCGACCTTCCCAAGTATGGGGAAAAGTTCTTCATACCTCTTCACAAGGCCCTTATGCACCGGCCTTAGGGATTTGAATTGTTGAGAAAGGAGCTTGACAAGCACCATGTCTTTGACCTTGTATTCTGTGTGACGTCGCTTCTTGTTAGCTCACTTCTTCATTTTCTTAGTGGCCTTGTCCAAGTATGAGCATTCTATGTCAGCTTGCTTGTGCCACCCCTTCACGAACTTGAAAGCCACTAGACTTCTCCTCATATAGCCTATCGTTAGTGTGTGAGGAGTTAAGGGTTGTTGCCCTGTGTCTAGCTCGAACGGGCTCTTGTTGGTTGTCTCACTCCTTTGCAAGTTGTATGAGAACTAGGCTATATCTAGCAACTTAACCCAATCCTTCTGGTTGGCACTCATAAAGTGCCTCAAGTATAGCTCTAGTAAGGTGTTCACCCTCTCTATTCGCCCATCTATTTGTGGGTGAAAGCTGGTGGAGAAGTGAAGCTCTGAATCCATAAGCTTTAAGAGCTCCGTCCAAAACTTCCTAGTAAAACGTGGATCGCAATCACTGATAATGTACTTAGGCAACCCCCAATACTTAACTACATGCTTTAAGAATAGCCTGGTCGTCTCCTCCACAGTGCAGTCAATCGGGGCTGCTATGAAGGTTACATACTTAGAGAACCTATCCACTACTACTATGATAGAGTCGTTGTCCTCCGAGTTAGGTAAACCAATAATGAAGTCCATGGTGACGCTGTCCCATGGGCGCTTTGCTATGGGTAGTGGTTCCAACAAGCCTCTAGGTTGTCATTACTCCACCTTGTCTTGTTGGCACACAAGACAAGTCCTCACATATGCCTCAACTTCATCTCGTATTTGAGGCCAGTAGTAAGCTGACTCAAGTAGTGCCCTTGTGCGTCGTTGCCTAGGGTGCCTAACCCACTTGGTTTCATGACACTCTTTAATCAGATTCCTCTTTATGTTCCCCCACTTAGGCACGTAGAGTCGTCTCCCTTAGTATAGAGTAGGTCTTCCTCCACCCAAAACCGCTTAGTTTTCCCTTCGTGAGCCAGGGCGATAAGGCTCTTAGCCACTGGATCATGTTGCAACTCCTCCCTTAAAAGATCCATTATGTCTCCTTGGGGTTGGCTCGTCATGGATGCTAGTTCCGTCTTACGACTTAGGGCGTCTGCCACATGATTAGCTCTTCCTTGGCTTATATTCCAGCGTATAGCCGAACTTGGCTAGGAAGTCTTGCCACCTAGCTTGCTTAGGACTAACTTCTTCTATGTTTGGAAATAGCTAGTGGCAACATTGTCAACCTTCACTATGAAGTGGGACCCTAGAAGATAGTGCCTTCAGGTGCGCAAACAATGGATGATGATGGTCATTTCCTTCTTTTGCACGGTGTAGTGCCTCTCCATGTTATTTAGCTTACGACTCTTGAAGATAATCGGATGCCTATCTTGCATAAGGACTCCCCCTATAGCGAAGTCTGAGGCATCTATGTGTACCTCAAAAACCTTGGTGTGGTCGGGTAGTGCCAACACTGGCTCCTCAGTCACAGCTTTATTTAGATCTTCAAAGACATGTTAGCACATTTCGTCCCATTCTCATGCCTTGTTCTTTTTAAAAGAATCAATGAGTGGAGCTGCCCTTGTTGAATAACCTTTGATGAATAGCCAGTTGTAATTAACTAAACCAAGGAAAGATCTAAGTTGAGGTACCTTGGTTGGTGGATCCCATTCCTGGATGGATTTTCACCTTGCTGCCATCCATCATCAGCTTGCCATCTTTGATGCGATGCCCTAGGAAGCTTACTTCTTCCTTAGAAAAAGAGCATTTCTCCTTCTTCATATATAGCTCGTTCTGCCTCAGGATCTTAAAGACCTTCCTTAAATGCTCTACGTGCTCTTTTAGGGTGTTACTATAGATGACTATGTCATCCAAGTATACCACCACAAACTTGTCTAAATATGGGTTGAAGATCTTATTCATAAGCGTGCAGAACATTGTTGGGGCATTGGTGAGGTCGAAGGGCATCACTAAAAACTCATATGATCCATACCTGGTCACACATGTGGTCTTCGGCTCATCCCCTTCCGCAATCCTTACTTGGTAGTAGCCTGACCTCAAGTCTAGCTTTATGAAGTATCTCGCCCTTCCAAGATGATCGAACAAGTTAGCGATGAGCGGAATAGGGTACTTGTTCTTTACTGTCACCTTGTTGAGTGCCCGGTAGTCTATGTACATTCGTAGGGACCCATCGTGCTTCTTCTGAAATAAGACTGGCACGCCATAAGGGAGCATTGGATGGCTGGATGAACTTTGTGTCCAACAACTCCTTAAGTTGTCTCCTTAGCTCCTCCAGCTCATTCGGTGCCATCCTATATGGCCCCATAGCAGGGGCTTAGCTCTCGGCTCTAACTCGATCTTATGGTCTTCCTCTCTCCTAGGAGGAAGTCGCTTGGACAACTCAGGCGGCATCACGTCCTTGAATTCATCAAGGACTCTCTCGATTTCCTTAGGCATGGGTTCTCCCTACCTATCATCCCTTTCTTCTTTCAGAGTGGTGAGGTAGGCCACCTCTTTTCTCTTTAACCCCTTCTTAACTTGCATAGCTGATAACATAGGGGTCTTGGGCGTACCTTCAGTGACTATAGGGACCATGCATGGTTTTTCCTCCTCTAGGATAGCCATTGAGCATAGGAAAGGTAGTGGAATGACCTTGACCTTCTGTAGGAAGTCCATCCCTAGTACCATCTTGAAGTCATCCATGGGTGCCACTGTGAAGTTGAACCTTCCTTCCCAAGAGCCAATGTGCATAGCCACCCCGCGAGCTACTCCGTGTGATGGCTTAGCAGCTGAATTGACTGTTTTGAGCCAACCTCCTTCCTTCGATGCTTGGAGCTCTAGCCTCTTTGCCTCATCCTTCGAGACAAAGTTATGAGTGACACTAGTGTCCACCAGGGCCTTGGTGGCCTTCCCATTCACAAGGGCCTCTACATACATTAACCCTTTTCTTTGAGGCGTCTTAGGCATTGGCTTGGCCTTAAGGGAGTTTAGGAGTTGCAACGATCTCATCTAAGCATCGCCCTCCTTCTCCTTTTCCTCGATCATAGCATTTAGGGTTTTCCTCTTAGGGCAGTCCCGCACCCAGTGTGGCCCATCACATAGGAAGAAATTGGTCCTGGGCGTGAACTCCTTTCGTTTGTCTTTATCCTTACCATCCTTGCCACTAGAGGTCTTACTTAATCATTCCTTAGGGGTGTACCCCTTTGATCCCTTGTCTTCCCTACCTTTAGCATGATTACCCTTGGATTGTGGCCTGGGCTTGGAGGAGTCTGCCCTTCTATAATCCACTAAGAACCCTGCTACCACCATGGTCGTGGCTAGGTATTGGACACCACGTCTCCTCAACTTTTGCTCGACCCAACTTTGCAAGTTGTCCATGAAGTTGAATAGTAGCTCTTTCTCGGACATGTTAGGTATCTCAAGCATAACCGTAGAGAACTCTTTGACATACTCATGGATCAAGCCCGTGTGCTTGAGACGTTTGATATTCTTCCTTTCTAGCTAAGCCACATCTTCAGGGTAGAATTGCCTTTTGATTTCTCGCTTAAAGGCGTCCCATGTGTCTATGGTGCACGTCTCTTTTTCTATGTCGGTAAACCTTCGATGCCACCATAAAGTAGCATTATCAGTGAGGTTGAGGGCCTTAGTGGCTTCATCTGTCAGTGTGATAGCCTCAAAGTAGCGCTCCATGTGCCACAAGAAGTTATCCAACTCCTTGGCATCTCTCTTGCCACTGAATGTGTGTGGCTTAGGCACTTCCACCCTTGCTGCCTCATGAGTGGCCATGACTCGTGCTGATACCGCAGTCTTATAGATGGCTAGCTCTTGTTGAATCTCCTGGTCTCAAGCCTCCATGCGCGTAGCCAAGCCTCCACCCTTGACTCCACAGTAGCGAACATGCTCATGACCTTGTCTTGGAAGGACATGAACTCCTCGTGTGACACCAGCTGAACTTGCGAGCCTAGCACTCTCTCGTGAAGGTCTTGGATCTGCTCCCTTAGATCCTCTAAGCCCTTCTCCATGCCTTGCTCGATCAAGTCCAGCCCTTCCCGAGTGTCTGCCATGGCTAGCTCCACATTGGCTAGCCTTGCCTCCATGTTGGCTATGGCATCACGAGATTTATCTTTCTTGCCTCTGCCCCGTGTAGTAGGCTCAATCTTCCTCCCATGAGTTTGCTCGCTAGTCTCCTCCACGTCAGAGCCCGACATGCTTCCTTTACTATGCCCGCTTCGTAGTCGCGCTCTGATACCACTTGTCATGGACTTAGTCGTTTCCTAAGCTCGTGCGGCACTTAGACAAGTCAAGACGCTTGATCTTGCTAAGTCAACCCTACTCCCAACGCTTAGCTTGCTAAGCTAAGATGTTCACGACTCGGAAGCTTGAGAAGGCGTAGTAGGCGACTCTTAAAGAATGGAAAGTTTATTGCTTTCAAAGAAAGATATACAATGCTTAGAAGCTCACTTGCTTGGCGCCTTGGCCAAATGAGGCCCTCACCTATTTATAGGCACCAATGGAAACTCTCTGGAACCTTGGAGAGTTCTTACAAATCAAGAAGATTCTAGAATACCCTACACAACTCTATGTACAAGCCTATGTACAAGAGATCTCTAGAAAGCCCTGGACTCCTCTCATGTCTTCCACCATAGTGTAGAGATGTGTGGACTTTTCTAGACATCTGTAGAACCTTCCACACTCTTCCCACTAATGGCTAAGTGTATGAGTCTCCAGAAGCTTCTTGAGCTCTATATAAACCCATGGGGAGGCTCATTTGAAACATCTTGTGACATTTGGCTTGGTTTTTATTTTTGATTACTTAAGGTGAATTTTCGTTATTTAATTGTGTGAGTCTTACATTTCATTTTTTATTTTATCTTTTGCTTTAGTTTAATATTTTGATTCTCAGGATTGCATGTGTTTGATATTTTATTTATTTGTTTATATTTTTTTAGGAAATTGCTTAAGGTTAATGATTCTAATTTTCTTTAAGATGCATGAAACAATATTTTGTTTTTCTTAAATATGCATGTGATTGATATTTTAGTTTTCATTGCATAATTTTAATTTTTGATTTTAAATCATAGGATTTTTTATTTTAATCTTTACTTTTATTTTGCATAAGATTTGGCGCACATTCGAAAAAGAAAAAATAAGATATCCTTGGAGGATTTTGGGATGCCCAAGGAAAGAGATTGAGTATTGCCACTCATGCATAAGGGAAATGACCCAGATTGCCATTTTTTGGAATTAAGCCCTTAAAAGCAAGACATGATGTAACTGTTGGAATTGAGCCCTGGAAAGCATGACATGATGTAATAGATTGAGGAATTTTGTAAATTTATTTATTTATGTTTCTTGGTTTCCTTTAAATATCTCATTTGTATTAATTGATTATTTAAGCATACACACCCCACATCACTTATATTGTACATGACTTAGGTGTATTAGGAGTTACACAGAATATCCAACTCATGGGTTCCTTGTAGAATGATGAGTTGTCTACAGTTAGTTCATGGATTTGGGTTATCCATTTGAGACTGTAGTGAACTACCTCCTAATTAAGGAATGGTTTTCCCATGTTAAGTGTACTAGTACATGTGATGTGCATTGGATAGGACCTATAGTGAATCATGACACAAGGCTATCAATTGTCATGATTCACCAAGCTATTATACTGTATAGACTTTAAACCTTGAGAGGATATTGAACTTGTGTCAAAGTTAACAAGAGACTTTGACCTATGGGTAATACCCTAAAGTGATCATATATCCCTATGGATTAGGTAACTGCCGATGAAGACTGGTGATGATAGGTATTGATAGGTATTCTCAATAGAGGCACCATGATATTTCATGGATTGAGACAATGTGTCCTTTTGGGTAATTTAAAGGACATGTGATCTAGAAGACTATGACCATAACATTTCCTTTTGTGGAAATTTGACATATGCTCATTCGAACTAAAGTATGTCAATTGATCACATAATAAGTGAGATATGTAATTCAAGGATTGAAGATGTAATCTTTATAGGTAATAACACTACCTTGTTAGATTATGAACACCAGTTCATGGGGAATCTGCATGTAGTGGATAGTAGGTCATGGACCTAAGCTTTGTCTCGTTGTTATTTACATAGGATAATGGAGTGCAGTTGATTCTCTTTAGTGAAATGTTGAATCAACTTCAAAATTGGATTATGAGGGAGCCAGTACTTCTATGGGTCCAGTGGTGCCAGCTCTGAGCTCATATATCATGATGGTATGGTTTATGATGGTTGAATTAGCTTTTGGTTCACTTTTGTGCATACAGGCATTTTGGTAATTATGCAATGTTGCACAAAGGATAGTGAACAAGTTCTCTAGATTGAGCTAATTGATTAATTAGATGTCTTTGTATGGTTAATTAATTAATTTAGACCCATTTTGGGCTAGATTAAGTGACCCAAGCCTTGGCGGGTTCAAGTCACTTAAACCTAGTAGCAAAACCCTATAAATACCCCTATAGGGGCTAGGCTTTCCATAACCTTGAGAGAGACTTTGTCTTCCACCTCCAGAGAAAGAAAAAGATAGTGAGAGCTAAGAGAACTTATTTTCCAAAGCCTACACTTTGAAGTGTCAAGATCGTGGTTCGAGTCATCGAGTGAAAGATCTTGGGTGTACAAGACTTCCAAATTCATTATTCTTCATCTTTACCAAACGGAATTGATTTGGGAACATCCAAATCAAAAGTAAAGTTCTCTAATGGCTTTCTTCTTGATCCTAGAATTGCAAAAATATGATCTTTGCTTTCGTTGCATAGGATTTAGAGCCCTAAAGTAGTTTTGCATGCACTTGTATGATCTAGGGTAAGGGAATGGAGAAATCTAGGGTTCCTAGTAGTAACAAAGTTAGACTTAACTATCTTTTCCGTTATCCCTTTGGTGTATTGACATTGATCTGAGCATTCAATCCATATCTCTAACATTGTACATGAGTTAGGTGTATTAGGAGTTGTATAAAAAATACAAGTCATGATTTCCTTATAAGTAGATGAGTTGTCCACAATTGATTCATGGATTTGGGCAATACAGTAGAGACTGTAGTGTACCATATCCTAATTAGAGGGATGATTTGTCTTGGCCGTTAAGATGAGTTTCCTATTGTGAGTACATTAGTGTATGTGATGCACACTAGATAAGACCTACGGTGAATCATGACACAAGGCTATCAATTGTCATGATTCACCAAACCACTATGCTGCATAGACTCTCAACATTGAGAGGATATTGAGCCTATGCCAAAATCAATAGGAGACTTTAACCTATGAGTGAGAACCTAAAGTGGTCATATTATCCCTATGGATTGGGTCACCATTGATGGAGATTAGTGACAAAAGGTATTCTCAATAGAGGCACCATGATATCTCTTAGGATTAAGACAATGTGTCACATTGGGTGATCTAAAGGACATGTGATCATGACATCTATGGTTACAGTAATTCCTTTAGTGAAATTTGACATATACTCATTTGAGTTAAAGTATGTCAGTTGATCACATAATAAGTGAGATTTGTAACTCGAAGATAGGAGAGGTAATCTTGATAGGTGATAACACTACCATGTTAGATTATGGACACCGGTTCATGGAGAGTCTGCATGCAATGGATAATAGGTCACAGACCAAACCCGAGCTTCATCTCCTTGTTATTTACATAGGGTATTGGAGTGTAGTTGATTCTCTTTAGTGGAATGTTGAATCACTTTATAATTGGATTCTAAGAGAGCCAATACTTCTATGGGTCCTAGTGGTCCTTCCTTTAAGCTTATATACCATGATGACACAATTTATGAGGGTTGGATTTACTTAAAGTTCATTCTTATGCATAAGAGCATTTTGATAATTTCATAAGGTTACACAAGGGATAATGAACAAGGTCTCTAGTTTGAGCTAATTGATTAATTAGATGGCCTTATATGGTTAATTCATCAATTATGACTTGTTTTGGACTAGATTAAATGACTCAAGCCTTGATGGGCTTAAGTCACTTAAACTTAATAGGCAAGCTTATAAATACCCCTTTATGGGACTACTCAAAAAGTGCTCTTTTATAGCTTGTTATAAACTCTTTTAAATACTTTTGAGTAATAATTAATACCTTTTAACTCAATTGGCACGTTAAGGACCCTTGCAAATGTTTTTAATCAATTTTTGGCTAGTTTTGGTAGCCTTTTGATCATTGAAGCAAGCCAAGAATGAGGGAGAACTTTGTGCAACCCTTGGGAATGAGCTTCCAAGCCAATTAAGAGATGCAAGGAAGAGGATCAGAGAAAGAAATCCATCATGAAGCAATTTTGCATGGTAATGCGAAATCTTCACATGCTATGCGAAATTCAAAGGACAGCAGTTGAAAGGAAAATTTGGAGCACTTACTAGAGTCCATTGTCTATATAATATATATCATTTCGAAGCTTGAGAAGTCAGGAGTCCAACGCTTCAAACGGTGTGCAATTTGGAGCTGAAACGAGGAAGTTATGGCCAATTGAAGGCAACTGCACAAAGTTGAAGGGGAATTTCGCATTGACATTTCCTGATGCGAAAATTTTCGCATTGACATTCCCTGATGCAAAAATTTTCGCATTGAGTTTTCCCAATGCGAAAATTTTCACAGCACACTTTCCCAATGCGAAAATTTTTGCACTGACTTTCTCCGTTGCAAAATTTTTCGCACCACCTTTCTCCAATGCGAAAATGTAATAGTTAGATATTTTACACCGACTCTATTAGATTTTTACCTTAAGATATTTGGTGTAAATTATCAATTCTCTCCTTGTAATCAGTTGAAGATCTTTTAAGATATTTAGGATATCTAATCAAGAGGTTGAAAGTATATCTATTTATATATCCTAAGATATCTCCTTGTAATATCTATCCCGGATACAATCCCATATCTCAGAGACATCTCTGATATCTCTTGTCTCTCTGAAGAGGGGAAAGACATTAGAGAGGGGATCACTTGTACATGTTTTTAGTAAGAAATATACAGAGTGTTGCTCTACCTTACCTTCTCGTTTTGATTGTATTTTTCATTCTAGCCAAACAACCTCTGAAGATGTTTTCTCAGGGGATGAGTGGCTAGACTCTTTGTCTCTTGGACGGAAGGGAGCTAGGTAAGGGACTCGACTACAAAAGTGGGAGTTTTCCTTGTTTCAGTTTTTAATGAAGAGGAATTTGTGACCCGTTAATGGTTTTTATATTTTTTAGTTAACTTAAAACACCTTGAAATCACTTGGGCCAACACTTGGTAAGGCAAGTGGACTCCATCCATCGAGTTACACTAGTTTATCTCTTGCGAGTCTCTAGTAGGTGGTTTAAAGGTAGGATTTTCTAGAATAGCCAACACTTGGTAAGCTTTTGGACTCTAAGGAGACATCCATTAGTTATCTCTTGCGAGCTTGTGAAGGGTAATCCAAGGTTAAGGATCACCTTGAATGGCGAATGCTAGGTGAGAGGCACGAGCCATTGCAAGATGCATCAGTGAGAGGGAATTAGCGTTGAAACCATTAATAAGAAGCAACTGTAACACACCGGTTGGGAGGATAACTATAGGTTAAATCCCCAATGCGAGGAAAGATTTGGAAATCTCCATTTTTGTATAAGGGGCCTGAACTTAGTGACCTGAAAATCCAGGAGACCATTTTCTTTGTAATTAAAATCAGTTACTATTTTTGGTTAGTTTAAAACCAACCTTTTCCAAATCAAAGATTATGTTTTCTTTTAAAGCTAACTTAGAAAAGAAAAAACACCAATCTAATTATTTAAACTAATATCAAGTGTGAAATGAAAACCCATCCCAGTGAACGATCCTAGAGCACTCATAGGCTATGCTAGTTAGGGCTATCTGAGTACAGTGGTGAAAATAGGTTATAGTTTTGTTGCTCTACTCCCGTCCTGAGGACTGAATTAAGAAGACACCAGAATTGGGGCACGAAAATCATTCATCCTATAGCCCTAAGGGATGAATAAATGAAATTCTTTTATTCATTCAATTAAATATATCAATATATTTCGATTGATTGATTTTAATTGTGATATCATTTACGCCTTTTGATTCTCGAAATTGGGTTATACACCCCATAAAGGGTATATTATTTTTATTTTGTGTAAAAATCTTTTCTTTTCAATAGATGAGTTGTAAGCTCTATTATAGGAGGATAGAAATTTTTACTATTGTAAAAATTTTAGATTTTTGTATCCATCTATGGTGACCCAAAAGAAAAGAAAGAATCTTGAAGGTTCTTTTTTAGATTCTATGGTGGTTAAAGAAAAAAGAAAGTTTTGGAAGTTCTTGGTTTGAGATCTATGGTAACATAGTGATGTTAACTTGAACTCAAAATTGGGACTACCTCCCAATAGTTTCATACAACAAGTGATTACTACTCAAAAAGTGTTCTTTTATAGCTTATTATAAACTCTTTTAAACACTTTTGAGTAGTATTTATTACATTTTAACTCAATTGCCACATTAAGGACCCTTGCAAGGGTTACTAATCAGTTTTTGGCAAGTTTTGATGTTTTTGATAGCTTTTTTATCATTAAAACAAGTCAAGAATGAGGGAGAACTTTGTGTAGTCCATGGCAAAGCAAGTTGAAGCTTAATTACCTGAAGAATCCAAGTTTTGGAGAGCTTCATAGCCTATTCCAAATCAATCAAGTATGCGAGGAAGAGAATCAGAGAAGAAATCTAACAACTAACAATTTCGCATGGCTATGTGAAATTTTCGCAAAGCATGCGAAATGCCCACAAGGAGTACAAGCTGCAGGACAGAGAGCAAGGCTGTGAAGAATCAATTTCGCACCTTTGCGAAGTTAAGAAGAATGAATTTCGCAAGCCTTGCGAAACTGAGGAAAATGAATTTTGTAACCCTTTGCGAAATTTTCGGAAGCCTTGTGAAACCAAAGCTGAGGAAAATCAATTTCACACCTTGTACGAAATTTTCACAAGCATTGCGAAATCTTCCTGTGTAATCTTCAGATATTTTTGCACCGACTCCATTAGATTTTTATCTCAAGATATTTTGTGTAATTACCTATTCTTTCATTGTAATCAACTAAAGATATTTTTAGATATTTAGGATATCTAATTGAGGGGTTAAAAATATCTCTCTATATATGTCTTAAGATATCTCTTTTTGTAATATCTAGGAATCTCGGAAGAAATTCCTTAGAACACTTTTAAATTATCTTAGTAAGAAATACACAGAGCGTTGCTCTGCCTTACCTACTCATTTTGTTTTTATTTTCTTTCTAGCTAAACAACTCTGAGAATGTTTTCTCAGAGGATGAGTGGCTAGGTTTTTCGTTTCTTGAATTGAAGGAAACTAGGTAAAGGATCCGGATACAAAAGTGGGAGTTTTCCTTGTTTTAAATAAGGAGAAGTTGTGACCCGTTAATGGCTTTTAATTTTATATTTAACATAAAATCCCTTAAAATCACTTGGGCCAGCACTTGGTAAGCTTTTCAGACCCCCTAGAGAGATCCATTAGTTATCTCTTGCGAGCCTTTGGGAGGTGGTTTAAAGGTAGGATTACCTAGAATGGACAACACTTGGTAAGCTTTTCGGACTCCTTGGAGACATCCATTAGTTATCTCTTGCGAGCCTTTGAAGGGTAATCCAAGGTTAGGATCACCTTGAATGGCCAATACTAGATGAGAGGTATGAGCCATTGAAAGATGATTCACATTGAGAGGACTTTAGTGTTTGAAACCATTAATGGGAAGCAACTGTAACACATTGGTTTGGGAGATAACCATTCTTTATGTTATTATCCCCAACACGAGGAAAAGATCTGGAATCTCCTATTTTGTCAAGACCTGAACCTAGTGACCCCAAACTCCAAGAAACCTTTTCTTTGTAATTAATCTTAGTTACTATTTTTGGTTAACTTAAAACCAACCTTTCAACCAAAAATTATGTTTTCTTTTAAAGCTAACTCATAAAAGAAAAAACACCATTTCAGTACTTTAACCAATATCATGTGTGAGATGAAAACCCATCCCTGTGGACGATCCTAGAACCACTATACTATGCTAGCTATGCTACCCTAGTATATGGTGAATTAGGTTTATAAATTTTGCTGATAACTCCCGTTTGAGGACCGAATTAAGTAGAACACCAATTGGGGACAAATCAAATGGCGTCGTTGCCGGGGATGGTGCCACCTTACAGTGATATGATCTTTTCAGAACACTTGTGATCTTCATCACAAGTTTGGTGATTTTTATTTTCTTTTACTAACTCTTTTTATTTGTTTATGTTTTTAGTTTATCTTTTATCTAGTTTTTAGTTCATCTTAATTTTCTTTTTTCTTCTAGAATTGCTTTTCTTGTTCTTTTGGTTTTATTTCAGTTATTGCTAGTTGTGCATACCATATTGGATACGAGACAGTGAGGGAAGACTTGTGAAAATCAAAACTCCTCACGAAACAAAGTTGGAGTTGTGTGTAAACGTCATGGAAGCTACTCCTGAAGATCAACATAGTCAACATGTTGAGGAGGAGAATTTCAACGCATACCGCTCCATGAGTGATTACTACTCAAAAAGTGCTATTTTATGGCTTGTAATTAACTCTTTTAAACACTTTTGAGTAGTAGTTATTACCTTTTAACTCAATTGGCATGTTAAGGACCCTTACAATTGTTTCTAATCAAATTGTGTTAAGTTTTAGTGATTTTGATAGCTTTTTGATCACCAAAGCGATCTAAGATGAGGGAGAGTTTTATATAATCCATGGCAAAGCAAATGGAAGCTCATTTACATGAAGAATCCAAGCTTTGGAGCTTCGTAGTTCTTTTCCAAAGCCAATCAAGAATGCAAGGAGGAAAAACAGAGGAATCTAACATGAAATTCAAGAGGACAGCATCTGTAGGGAACATTTTGATCACTTCCTGAAGTCCATTTTATGCATACTATATGTCGTTTTGAAGCTCGGGAAGTCAGGAGTCCAATGCTTCAAACAATACACGAATTGGAGCTGAAACGAAGAAGTTCTGGCCATTGGAAGACAACTGCACCAAGCTATACGAAAATTTTGCAGCTGTGAAACCACCTACAAGCACACGTGTGCCACTTCGCAATTCAAATTCCATTTTCGCGCCATGTGAATCACCTTGCGAAATGGACACTTCCAACTTGCGAAATCCACCTGTGCAATCTCATATATTTGCTACCGACTAAGTTAGATTTTTTCTCAAGATATTTTGTGTAAATTTCTATTTTCTCCTTGTAGTCAGTTAAAGATATTATTGGGATATTTCTTAGAAATTATCTTCTATATGTATCTCTGAACCAAGGTAATCCATATATGTAATCCCACGGGAGGACGATCATAGTAAGAAATATATTTTACAGAGCACTTGCTCTGTTTTGCCTTCATATTTTTGTTTTCTCGTTATTTTTATTTCTAGCAAATCAAACTCTAAGAATGTTTCCTCAGAGGATGAGTGACTAGACTTTTTGTCTCTTGGAGTGAAGAAAGCCGAGTAAGGTTCCAAATGCAAAATTAGAAGTTTTGTTGTTTCAAGTATTTAATGAAGAGAAAGTGTGACCCGTTAATGGTTTTTATCTTTTTAGTAAACTTAAAACGCCTTAAAATCACCTGGGCCAACACTTGGTAAGGCAAGTGGTCTCCGTCGATTGAGATGCACCATTTTATCTCTTGTGAGCTTTTGGGAGGTGGTTTGAAGGTAGGAGTTTCTAGAATAGCCAACACTTGGTAAGCTTTTGGACTCCAAGGAGACATCCATTAGTTATCTCTTACGAGCTTTTGACATGTAATCCAAGGTTAAGGATCACCTTGAATGGCCAATACTAGGTGAGAGATATGAACCATTGCAAGATGCATCAGTGAGAGGGATTTAGTGTTTGAACCCATTAAGGGTAAGCATCTATACCACACTGGCTTGGGAAATAACTATATGTTAAATCCCCAATGCGAGGAAAAGATTCAAGTGACCGGAACTCTCTTTTTATATAAAGAACCTGAGCCTAGTGATCTAAAACTCCAAGAAACACTTTTCTTTGTAATTAAAATCAGTTACTATTTTTGGTTAGCTTAAAATCAACCTTTTCAAATATCTTTATGTTTTCTTTTAAAGCTAACCTTGAAATGAAAAAGCACTAATTCAGCTTTGAATTAATATCAATTGTGGAGTGAAAACTCATCCCAATGAACGATCCTAGAGCCACTATGCTATGCTAGCTGAGGCTATCCTAGTACATGGTGTAATAGGTTATAAATTTTGTTGATTACTCCCGTCTGAGGACCGAAATCAAGGTACACCAATTGGGAACGAATCAATGAGGCGCATGCATCCACCTCGTATGAGTGCACCGTCATGTATAGTGCCACCTACAGAGCAGCTAGTGATCCGACCACATATTGTGCCACTTCTACCTACCTTCCATGGGATGGAAAGTGAGAATCCCTATGCGCATATCAAGGAATTTGAGGAGGTTTGTAATACTTTCCAAGAAGGAGGAGCTTCAATCGACTTGATGAGGCTCAAGCTATTTCTTTTCACTTTAAAGGATAAGGCCAAGGTCTGGCTTAATTCTTTAAGGCCAAGGAGTATCCGAACTTGGACTGATTTGCAAGCTGAATTTCTCAAGAAATTTTTTCCGACTCATAGGAAAAACGGCTTGAAAAGGCAAATTTCAAACTTCTCAGCTAAAGAGAATGAGAAATTCTATGAGTGTTAGGAGAGATAAATGGAAGCTATTAATGCTTGTCCTCACCATGGCTTTGATACATGGCTATTGGTGAGCTATTTTTACTATGGTATGTTTTCCTCAATGAAGCAGCTCTTAGAAACGATGTGCGAAGGAGACTTCATGAGTAAGAATCCGGAGGAAGCCATGGATTTCTTGAGTTATATGGTTGAAGTTTCAAGATGATGGGATGAGTCGAATGCTAGAGAAGTGGGAAGAATGAAGTCTTAACCTAATGCTCCTAGTGCTAAGGCTGGGATGTATACTGTGAACGAATACACTGATATGAAAGCAAAATTTGCAGCTATGGCAAGAAGATTGGAGGAGCTAGAAATGAAGAAGATACGAGAAGTGCAGGCCATTTCTGAAACACTAGTGCAAGCTATGTCGTGTTCAATTTGTCAATCTTTTGAGCACTTGATGACGGAGTGTCCTACAATTCCAGCTGTGAGAGAAATGTTTGGGGATCAAGCAAATGTTATTAGACAATTTAAGCCCAATAACAATGCTTCATATGGCAACACCTACCATTCGAATTGGAGGAACCATCCAAATTTCTCTTGGAAGCCAAGGGCATCTCAGTACACGCAACTTGGCCAAGCACCTCAGCAAGCCTCGAATCTTGAACAAGCCATTGTGAATCTTAGCAAGGTTGTGGGAGACTTTGTTGGAGACTAGAAATCCATCAATGCTCAGCTCAGGCAAGAAATTGACAATGTAAACAAAAGAATGGATGGGATGCAAAATGATCTATCTCAGAAGATAGATAATCTCTAGTACTAGATCTCAAGGCTCACCAATCTCAACATAGTGCAAGAGAAAAGAAAATTTCCTTCTCAACCTCATCAGAATCCCAAGGGTATCCATGAAGTGGAGGCTCAGGAGGGAGAATCTTCACAGGTGAGGGAAGTAAAAGCAGTGATCACTCTAAGGAGTGGTAAAGAGGTTGATCTACCTACATCCAAACAATAGCATGAACCAAAGAGTGAAGCAGAGAAAGAGAAGATGAAGAAAATCAAAGGAAAAAGAAAAGGGAACAGTGCAAAGAATGAGAACCTTGAATCTATTGTGAATGAAGAACTGGAGAGGACCATCAACCAGGAAGATATGATGAAGAAACACACGCCTCCACCTTTCCCCCAAGCTTTCCATGGTAAAAAGGGAATCAATAATACATCATAAATTCTTGAAGTATTGAGGCAAGTGAAAGTTAACATCCCTTAGCTAGACATGATCAAACAAGTTCTGACTTATGCAAAATTCCTGAAGGACTTATGCACTATAAAAAGAGGGTTGAATGTGAGTGAGAAAGCCTTCTTAACTGAGCAAGTAAGTTCCATTATACAGTGAAAGTCTCCAGTGAAATACAAAGATCCGAGTTGTCCTACCATCTCAGTGATGATTGGAGAGATGTGTGGGGAGAAAGCTTTGTTAGACTTGGGAGCAAGTGTGAATTTTCTACCATGCTCTGTCTATAAGCAATTGGGACTTGGAGAGTTGAAACCAACATCAATCACTTTATCTCTAGCAGATAGATCTGTGGAAATTCCAAGAGGCATGATTGAAGATGTCCTAGTTCAAGTTGACAGATTCTACTACCCATTGGATTTTGTTGTTCTTGATACGGACCCAATTACAAAAGGACTAACTGTGTTCCTATCATACTTGGAAGACCATTCCTAGCTACATCAAATGCCATCATCAATTGTAGGAATGGAGTCATGCCACTTACGTTTGGCAACATAACGATAGAGCTCAACATCTTCTATTTGTGCAAGAAACAATTCCATCCGGAAGAAGAAGAAGAAGGACCAGAAGAGGTGTGCATGATTGACTACCTAGTGGAGGAGCATTATGATCAGAAAATGCTCGAAGATTTGAACGAGAGTTTTGGGGATCTTGATGAAGGGTTACCTGAATCCTCATATTTGCTTGCTATTCTGCCCCCTTGGAAGATGAGGGAAGAAATTCTCCATTTATTCAATGGGAAGGAGACATAAGAAGTCGTTAAGAATGAGCCCCCAAAGCTTATTCTGAAGCCATTACCCACGGAGTTGAAGTATGCATACCTAGAAGAAAACAAGCAGAACCCTGTTGTTATTTCTTCATCTCTTACCGATCATATATACATGGAAGAAGAAACTAAGCCAGTTCGTCAACCCCAGAGAAGGTTGAACCCTCACATGCAAGAGGTGGTGCGACCTGAAGTGCTTAAGCTACTTCGGGTCGGTATTATTTACCCCATATCAGATAACCCATGGGTGAGTCCTACGCAAGTCGTGCCAAAGAAATCCGGGATCACAGTGGTGCAAAATGATAAGGGAGAAGAAGTTTCTACATGCCTCACTTCAGGTTGGAGAGTGTGTATTGATTATAGAAAGTTGAATACTGTAACAAGGAAGGACCACTTCCCGTTGCCATTTAGTGATCAAGTGCTTGAGAGGGTCTCAGGCCATCCATTCTACTGTTTCTTGGATGGCTACTCCGGGTATTTTCAAATAGAAATTGTTGTTGAAGACCAGGAGAAGACCACTTTCACATGTCCATTCGAAACCTACGCATACAAAAGAATGTCTTTCGGCTTATGCAATGCACCAACAACATTCCAAAGATGCATGTTAAGCATTTTCAGTGATATGGTGGAGTGTATTATGAAAGTCTTTATGGACGATATCACCATATATGGAAGTACGTTTGACAAATGCTTAGTCAACTTGGAAGCTGTGCTGAACCGATGCATTGAGAAAGACTTGGTGCTTAACTGGGAGAAATGTCATTTCATGGTACACCAAGGGATTGTCCTTGGGCATATTATCTCAAAGAAAGGCATTGAAGTGGACAAAGAAAAGATTGAATTTATTATCAAGTTGCCATTGCCAACAACTGTCAAAGGAGTAAGGCAATTCCTTGGCCATGCTGTGTTCTATAGGAGGTTTATTAAAGATTTCTCTAAACTTGCAAGACCTCTTTGTGAACTATTGGTAAAGGATGCTAAATTCGTATGGGATGATCGATGTCAATGGAGTTTTGGAGAACTGAAGCTATTCCTGACGACCACTCCAATAGTGAGAGCTCCTAACTGGCAATTGCCCTTTGAAGTGATGTGCGATGCCAGTGACTTTGCTATAGGAATTGTTCCTGGGAAAAGAGAAGATGGAAAGCCCTATGTGATCTACTATGTGAGCAAAACGTTGAATGAAGCGCAAAGAAACTACACAACCACAGAGAAAGATTGTTGGCTGTAGTTTTCGCCTTAGACAAATTCTGCGCTCACTTGGTGGGGTCTTTCATTATGGTTTTCACTGACCACTCGGCCTTGAAATATCTACTGACTAAGCAGGAGGCAAAAGCGAGGCTGATTAGATGGATTTTCTTGCTTCAAGAGTTCAATCTTCAGATCAAAGACAAGAAAGGAGTGGAGAATGTGGTAGCCGACCATCTGTCAAGGCCAGCCATCGCACATAATTCCCATAGTTTGCCACTTAATGATGATTTTCCAGAGGAGTCACTCATGTTGATAGAAGTCGCTCCTTGGTATGCACATATTGCTAACTATTTAGTTACCGGAAAAATTCCAAGTGAGTGGAAAACACAATATAAGAAGCACTTATTTGCAAAAATTCATGCCTACTACTGGGAAAAGCCATTTCTATTCAAATATTATGCGGATCAAATAATACGGAAGTGCATCCCTAAACAAGAGCAACAGGGGATCTTCAGTCATTGCCACGAAAGCGCATGTGGAGGCCACTTTGCTTCTTAGAAGACAACTATGAATACAATCAGGTTTTTGCTGCCCATCACTTTTCAAAGATGCCCACACCATGTGCAGAAGTTGTGATAAATGCTAGAGGCTTGGGAAGTTAACACATAGGAACATGATTCCTTTGAACCCCATTTTAATAGTTGATTTTTTTTATGTTTGGGGCATCGATTGCATGAGACCTTTTCCTATGTCCTTTGGCTACTCCTTCATCTTGATGGGAGTAGATTATGTTTCTAAATGGGTTGAAGCGATCCCATGCAAAACCAATGATCATAGAGTTGTTCTCAAATTTATAAAAGAGAACATCTTCTCTAGATTTGGAGTACCCAAGGCCATAATCAGTGATGGGGGTACTCATTTTTGTAACAAGTCGTTCGAAACTCTCGTAGCCAAGTATGGGGTGAAGCATAAGGTAGCTACACCTTACCACCCTCAGACTTCTAGGCAAGTTGAGTTAGCAAATCGGGAGATCAAAAACATACTGATGAAGGTGGTGAATACGAGCATAAGAGATTGGTCTGTTAAGCTTCATGATTCACTATGGGCATACAAAACAACTTACAAGACCATTCTTGAAATGTCTCCTTATCGCCTAGTCTATGGCAAAGCGTGCCATCTCCTCGTGGAAGTGAAATACAAAGCTTGGTGGGCAATCAAAAAGCTCAACATGGATTTGAGCCAAGCCGGCATGAAGAAGTTCTTAGACCTTAATGAGATGAAGGAACTGAGAAATGACGCCTACAATAATTCAAACATTGCAAAACAAAGACTGAAGAGGTAGCATGCTCAATTAGTCTCCCGCAAAGAATTCCAGAAGGGACAAAGAGTCTTGCTATATGACTCTAAGCTCCACATCTTCTCAGGAAAGTTGAAGTCAAGGTGGATAGGTCATTTACTATCCAAAGTGTATTCAAATGGGGTAGTGGAACTACTCAATTCCAACAACACCGGGAGTTTCAAATTCAATGGCCATCATCTCAAGCCATTCGTGGAGCCTTTTTCTCGAGACAAGGAGGAAATCATCCTCCTTGAGCCACATCAAGCTTAATAGGACAAGTGGTTAGATGGACTTAGTTTGTCGGAGACATTAAGTCCATATTTTTTGTTTTAATGTTTATTTAAAGTTTTATTGATTTAATACTTGTTTTAGTTGTGATTTCTTGTTTTAATTTATTTTTATGTTAATTAATTTAAATTTTTGATGGTCAATTACAGGTGGATTTCAAAATAGATGGGGAAAAGCTTTAAAAATTGTATGGAAGATGGGAAAGTCAGAAAAATAGAGCAATTCATAGGACATGCGAAAAATTCGCAAACCCAACTTCACCCTGCGAAAAATTCGCAAACCAAATTTTACCTTGCGAAAAATTTGCAAGGGCTGCGAAAAAATTTGCAAACCCAAAACTGCCTTGCGATATCCTATACAAAACCTGGAAGGGTGTGCAAACCCAGTTCACAACCCTAAAGTCCATTTCACAAGCTTGTGTGAAATACCAATGGTCAATGCGAAAACGAAAGGTCACTTAAAAGCCTATTTAAAGACCTCCAAAGCCTGTTTTCATTTCGCACACACCATCCCCATTGCGAAAACCCTCCACCAACTTGCGAATCGGCTTTCTCTCCATTCGACGCCCCGTGGCCAACCATTCCAAGAGGCGACCTCCATCTATTGCCCCATTTTAGACATGGCGTGCATTAGAGAAGGCCATACTGACCCTTCATTGTCTCGCGAGCCACGACCAAAAGCCTCTTCTCCTCAAGATTCGACATTTCAGGCCCCCGAGGCCTCGAGCGTTCCATCTTCTAAGGGTGGGGTGCCCTCTAATCCTCCTCAATGCCGATACGCGACTCGAAGACCACCGACTTCTCCACCCCCTGAGCCATTAGTACGTCGCATTCCACCTAAGAGAGCCAGGACCTCAGGCCCTGGAAAGTCATCTAGGCATTCACAGCCTGATCCTCAGGCCCCAACCGATTCTCAGCGTCCTTCTGGCATCTCCCCGGAAGCCATCATCAAGAGGCTTATGGTCATCACGCTGCCCATTGAGGGCAATTCAGATTGTAGAGCCAGGCCATTCCATTTCGAGCTTTATTTTGACCTCGAGGCCATGCGACAACAGCTAGAGCTTTGGGATTCATTTGGACTACTTCAGAGGTACCATCTCGAGCGCCTTTTGACTCCCAGGGAGTTCTTCTACCCCAGAGTGGCAATGGATTTCTATCAGTCCATGACTACTCAGGGCACCCGGAGTCCTGTCGCCATTCATTTCAGCATTGATGGGCGCCAGGGTATCCTTAAGGTTAGACAAATTGCTGAGGCTCTCCATATTCCATACGAGCTAGTGGATCCAGCACATTTTCGGGGGTGGTCCTCTATATCTCAGTGGGACATGGTCCGCATCCTATCCAGGGGGAGTTCTGGAGATTCAGTCCTTCTACGTAAGGAGCTTCCATCTGGGATGCTCCTGGTAGATGTGTTGCTGCGGTCCAACATTTTTCCTCTTCAACATCTAGCGTAGAGGCGAAAAGCCATCTTGGACGCATTATTCAAGATATCTGAGGGCTTCTATTTTGGGCCACATCACCTGATTATGGCCGCTCTCCTCCACTTTGAGGAAAAGGTTCACATGACAAAGCTATAGCGAGCCGATACTATTCCACTATTGTTTCCGAGGCTTCTCTGTCACATATTGGAGCACATGGGCTATCCTACTGAGCCCCACCTTGAGTGCTGCCACCATTGTCAAGAGCATTTCACTCTCGACAAATGAACACAGTTGACGAGTTATTCGAAACCTCTAGGAGCCCCACCTAGGCTAGCACCTCCAGTGCCACCACAAGCTAAGCAGGCACAGCAAGACGAGCGTCCCACAGAGTCTGTACCACCTACCCCTGCACCACCTATGCCTGAGGCCACCTCTACTAATCCTCCTGCTACTCCTCCTGTTCCACCGGTTGCACCTTCTACATTGGAGGCCTCCATCACTATTTTTGCCATAGAGTTTTGTGCCATGGTGCATTTGTTCTAGACACTGACCACTACACACAATGTTTTATTCCGGCAGATGGCCAACATACGTGCTCAGCAGGACCAGCATACTGCTATCCTTCATTAGATTCAGCAGCATCTAGGACTCTTGCCACCACCTCAGACTAACATTCTTGGACCATTAGAGCCCATAGCTCCAGCTGAGGAGACGACTCCAACTGAAAAGACCACCAGAGCCGATGTCCCACTCCAGGCCACTCACGAGGCAGCCACAGAGCCATCATCTCCACCAGAGAGCCCCGCTATTTGATCATTTCTTTATTTTGTGTTTAATTAGTATATTAGTAGATATTATTACTTGTTTTGATATTTTATATTCTGGGATTGGATGTACTACATGATCATATCTAGCATTGTACTTTCTCATATTAATATATAGACATCATTTTTGTTTATACTTGCCATTTTCCCTATTTCCTTTACTCATTACTCTTTTGTTTTTTTAATCATGTGGTTTCTCCTATACGACTCAGACTCAATGTCACTCAGGAGGTACCACTTCATTTCTTTATTTACAATCGCTCTTGCCACATTGAGGGCAATGTTGATCTTGGTTGGAGGGAGAGTTAAAGAAGAAAGTTTTGTTAATAATGCTAGGTTATTTTGCTAATTTAGTACTTTTTGCTTAATTTTAAAATTTTTGCTTAGTATTAAAAGTTTTTTACTCTACTCTCCATGATTATTAAGGAAAAATTCTCAAAATGAAATGAGAGAAATTGAGTTCTTGTCTTTTTACTTGAATATTAGAGTCGTATTATGCTTATTAAGGTTGATGAATTATTGAAACTCCTATTGAATTCAACCTTATTTCTTCCACTTTAATCTTACCACACACTATGCATATTAGGTTCCATTTATAAGATGAAAAACTATCTCACCCCCTGAACTTAGGAAAATTTCGACTTGGTACCTTTGAACTCATTTTAATAGTGTTGGGACACCTTATAAAAGGCCAATGAGCCTTTGGCAAAAATATATGAGAAAAAACAAAGTGTTATACTTGCTTTGAAACCCTAGCAAGGTCCGAGGGGTATACGGCGAAAGTCTTTAAAACCTAGTGCCCTAAGCCTTGATTGGTTGGGAGCCACCGACCTCAATGCTCGTTACAAGGGTGAATAGGTGGAGTTTAACATATTGTAAGTGCTTGGATATTAAATGCCAATATCAAAAGTCCAGGGTAAAATCTGAGGAGTTAGTGGTCGAAAGATCCTTAAAGCTCGATGCCCTAAACCTTGATTGGTTGGGAGTCATCGATGGATCCCCGTTACATGGACACTTTAGAAAACAATACCTTAAGTATTGCACACCTAATTCATGCACAGCTGGTGTATCCCCTGTTGATTGGTGTTCAATCAACTGGTGTGCTTTGATTTCAGTCCTCAGACGGGAGTAATCAACAAAATTTATAAACCTATTTCACCATATACTAGGGTTGCATTAGCTAGCATAGCATAGTGGCTCTAGGATCGTCCACAGGGATGGGTTTTCAAATTACAACTGATATTAGTTCAAAAACTGAATTAGTGTTTTTTCTTTTCAAGGTTAGCTTTAAAAGAAAACATAAGTATGTGTGAAAAGGTTGGTTTTAAGTGAAACCAAAAATAAAGCAACTGAAATTACTTACAAAGAAAAGTGCTTCTTGGAGTTTTAGATCACTAGGCTCAGGTTCCTTATACAAAAAGAGAGATTCCGGTCACTTGGATCTTTTCCTCGCATTAGGGATTTAACATATAGTTATTTCCCAAACCGGTGTGGTACAGATGCATCCCCTTAATGGTTTCAAACACTAAATCCCTGTCATTGAATCATCTTGCAGTGGTTCATACCTCTCACCTGGTATTGGTCATTCAAGGTGATCCTTAACCTTGGATTACCTGATTCATGCCCAATTGGTGTCTCAACTGATTCATGTCCAGCTGGTGCTCATTGAATGAGGGAGTAATCAACAAAATTTATAACCTATTACACCATGAACTAGGGTAGCAAAGAAAAAGCTACTATAGCATAGTGGCTCTAGGATCGTTCACTGGGAAGGGTTGGCAAATTACCAATGATACCAATTCAAAGTGAATTGGTATTGTTTCATTTCAAGGTTAGCTTAAGAAAATAAAACACAAACTTTGGTTGAAAAAGATTTAGATTTAAGCTAACGGCAAAGCAAGTAATGGAAATTACTTATGAAGAAAAACATTCCTTGGAGAGTCAGGTTCACAGGGGAGGTTCCTCATGTAAAAACATAGCTCCGGTCAGTTGGTTCATTTCCTCGCGTTAGAGAATTAACATATAGTCAATTCTCTAACCGGTGTTGTACAGATACATCCTTTAATTGGATTTCAGCTCTAATTTTCTCTCACTGATGCAACTTGCAATGGTTCGAGCCTCTCACTAAGCCTTAACCATTCAAGGTGATCTTTAACCTTGGACTTACCTTCTCAAGCTTGCAAGATATAACTAATGGATGTCTCCTTGGAGTTCAAAAGCTTACCAAGTGTTGGCAATTCTAGAAAATCCTACCTTCAAGTCACCTCCCAAAGGCTCGCAAGGGGTAAACTAGTGCATCTCCATGGACGGAGATCACTTGCCTTACCAAGTGTTGGCCCAGGTGACTCTAAGGCGTTTTAAGTTAACTAAAAACATAGAAATCACTAAAGGATTACACTTCCTCTTCATTCATGGCTGAAACCACAAAGCTATTCATTCTTGCACTTGGAACCTTTCCCGGCAACCTTAGCTCCAAGGAACTAAAGGTTTAGTTACTCATTCTCTGGGGAAACCTCCTCAGAGAGTGCATAACTTAGTAAATGAAAAATACAATCAAAGTGAGAAGGTAAGGCAGAGCAAAGGCTCTGTATTTTACTTGCTTTCAAACTTTTACAAAAGTTTCGTCCCCCGAGAACAGGCTCCCGAGAGCTATTTATATGAAAATTACAATAATAATTATTACATGGATATTTACTCTTTTTCCTAGCTTAATAGCTAAGGAATTTTATAATTGGTGGCTTACAAGGAGAATTTTGGGATTTAAACAACAAAAATCTGAAGAAAAATATCTCATAGTGTCGGTCGCAAATATCGGGAAGCACTAAGGACCATTTCGCAGGTGAAAACAAGGTCTGTAAGATTTCGTAGACGCATAAAAGGGCTGCGAAATCATTTCGCAGCAAAAGGGTGATTTCGCAACGCTGTGCAAAATTCTTCCTTCAGCTTGGAGTGATCAGCTTGCAATGGCTGTAACTCCTTCATTTCAACTCTGAATTGCCTACTGTTTGAATCATTGGATTGTTGACTTCCTGAGCTTCGAAATGACATATAGCATGCATAAATTGGACTCCAGGAAGTGCTCTAAAAGTGGCTGACATGAATGTCATCAAGAATGCTTCATGGCAGATTTCTCTTTGCTTCCTCTCCTTGCATTCCGGATTTGCTTATGGCAAAGGACTTCAAAGCTTTGGTTCTTCATGTTTTTGAGCTTTCCATTGCTTTGCCAAGGATTCCAAATAACTCTCCTCAATCTCGAATTGCTTTGGTGATCAAAAAGCTATCAAAACACCAAAACTTAACACAATTTGATTAGAATTGCTTGCAAAGGTCCTTAATATGTTAATTGGGTTAAAAGGCAATAACTACTACTCAAAAGTGTTTAAAAGAGTTAATTACAAGCTATGAAAGAACACTTTTTGAGTAGTAATCATTACCCGTCAAAATCTCGCAAGAGATAACTAATGGATGTCTCTTGGGAGTCCAAAAGCTTGCCAAGTGTTGGCTATTCTAGATAATCCTACCTTTAAACCACCTCCTAGAGGCTCGCAAGAGATAAACTAGTGGATCTCAATGGATGAAGTCCACTTGCCTTATCAAGTGTTGGCCCAGGTGATTTTAAGGGATTTTAAATTAACTAAAAATATAAAAACCATTAACGGGTCACACTTTCTCTTCATTAAAAACTGAAACAACGAAACTTCCACTTTTGTATCTGGAACCTTACCTAGTTTCCTTCACTCCAAGAAACAAAAAGCCTAGCCACTCATCCTTTGGGAAAACATCCTCAAAGTTTGATTTGCTAGAACTAAAAATAAAAGAGAAAACAAAATGAGAAGGTAAGGCTGAGCAAAGCTCTATGTATTACTTTCTGAAAAAACTATACAAAGTTCATCTCCCCGAAAAACTCCCCCAAAATCTTTTTTAAAAGAAAATTACAATAGATATTATATAGAGAGACTATTCACCCCTCCTGCTAACTTCCCAACCAAGAAAACTTGTCATTGGTGGGTTTACTAGGAAAAATAGGGATTGTACCAGCACAAATATCGAAGATAAACATCAAACAGAGTCGGATGCGCAAAAATATCTCAAATTACAGTGGATTTCCAAGTTCAAACGCCAAATTGCGAAATTTCGCAAAGTTGAAATTATAGGTTTCGCAAGTTGCGAAATTGGTCCGCAAACTATCAGCTCTCTATTCCTACAACGATTCATTTCCTCTTCCTATTTCGCAAGTTGCGAAATTTTTCACAAGTTGGAATTCCACAACTGCAAAATTGCTGGATGGTTTGATTTCTTATGTGATTTTCTTCTTGGCATCCTCGTTGGCTTTTAGGAAAAGGGTTCTGAAGCTCCAAAGCTTAGTTCATTCAAATGAATTTAAGCTTCAACTTGCTTTGCCATGAACTATACAAAGATCTCTCTCATTCTTGGATTGCTTTGGTGATCAAAAAGCTATGAAAAACACCAAAACTTAACACAATTTGATTATAAACAATTGCAAGGGTCCTTAACATGCCAATTGAGTTAAAATGTAATAACTACTACTCAAAAGTGTTTAAAAGAGTTAATTACAAGCTATAAAATAGCACTTTTTGAGTAGTAATCAACACCTACAATGAAAAAAAATTATGAAATAAAAAATGTGCGTTCTTAGCCTATTGGAGGTTGGTCAATTTGTTAAAGTCTGAGAAAGAACTAGGTTGGGGGGAGAGATTAGTTTAGCATACTATATTCGGAAATTAATAAGTTTAACACATAGATTTTTATGGAAGAGTAATGATTAAGCCTATGAGAGTGGAAATCCTTTTAATACTTAAATTAGCATAATGCTTACTCTTTATGAATTGTGATCAGGCAAGATATTTGACAAACTCTTGTTGAAGGTTGAGTTTTGCTTTTTTAATGTTCCATGAGAGAGTATGCTCTACATAATGCCGCTCATGATTTTTTGGAGTGATCAACATGATTTTATAAATTCTTTTACTGTCTTATTTTTTTTTTTTCTCTCCTTCATTGCTAAGAGACTAGCAATATGTCGGTTGGGGGAAGTGATTACTACTTAAAAAGTGCTCTTTTATAGCTTGTTATAAACTCTTTTAAACACTTTTGAGTAGTATTTATACCTTTTAACTCATTGGCACATTAAGGACCCTTGCAAGGGTTACTGATCAATTTTTGGCAAGTTTTGGTGTTTTTGATAGCTTTTTTATCATTAAAATAAGCCAAGAATGAGGGAGAACTTTGTGTAGTCCATGGCAAAGCAAGTTAAAGCTTAATTACATGAAGAATCCAAGTTTTGGAGAGCTTCGTAGTCTTTTCCAAATCAATCAAGTATGCAAGGAAGAGAATCGGAGAAGAAATCTAACAACCAACAATTTCGCATGGCTATACGAAATGCCCATAAGGAGTACAAGCTACAGGACAAAGAGCAAGGCTATGAAGAATCAATTTCGCACCCTTGCAAAATTTCGTAAGCCTTGCGAAGCTGAGAAGAATGAATTTTGCAAGCCTTGCGAAACTAAGGAAAATGAATTTCGCAACCCCTTGTGAAACCAAAGCTAAGGAAAATCAATTTCGCACCCTGTGCGAAATTTTCGCAAGCATTGCGAAATCTTCCTATGTAATCTTCAGATATTTTTGCACCGACTCCGTTAGATTTTTATCTCAAGATATTTTGTGTAATTACCTATTCTCTCCTTGTAATCAGCTAAAGATATTTTTAGATATTTAGGATATCTAATTGAGGGGTTAAAAATATCTCTCTATATATGTCTTAAGATATCTCTTTTTGTAATATCTAGGAATCTCGAAAGAAATTCCTTAGAACACTTTTAAATTATCTTAGTAAGAAATACACAGAGCGTTGCTCTACCTTACCTACTCTTTTTTTTTTTTTTCTAGCCAAACAACCTCTGAGAATGTTTTCTCAGAGGATGAGTGGCTAGGTTTTTCGTTTCTTGGATTGAAGGAAACTAGGTAAAGGATTTGGATACAAAAGTGGGAGTTTTCCTTGTTTTAAATAAGGAAAAGTTGTGACCCGTTAATGGTTTTTATTTTTATATTTAACTTAAAATCCCTTAAAATCACCTAGGCCAACACTTGGTAAGCTTTTCAGACCCCCTAGAGAGATCCATTAGTTATCTCTTGCGAACCTCTGGGAGGTGGTTTAAAGGTAGGATTACCTAGAATGGCCAACACTTGGTAAGCTTTTCGGACTCCTTGGAGACATCCATTAGTTATCTTTTGCGAGCCTTTGAAGGGCAATTCAAGGTTAGGATCACCTTGAATGGCCAACACTAGGTGAGGGATACGAGCCATTGAAAGATGATTCACATTGAGAGGACTTTAGTGTTTGAACCATTAATGGGAAGCAACTGTAACACACCGGTTTGGGAGATAACCATTCTTTATGTTATTATCCCCAACGCGAGAAAAAGATCTGGAATCTCCCATTTTGTTTAAGGAACCTGAACCTAGTGACCCAAAAGTCCAAGAAACCTTTTCTTTGTAATTAATCTCAGTTACTATTTTTAGTTAACTTAAAACCAACCTTTCAACCAAAAATTATGTTTTCTTTTTGAGAAAATAAAGGCTATGCTTAATTAAGAAAAACACCCAAAAGGCGGCAGGCAGGGAGGGAGGGGGGTTAATTGGGTTTTTAAAATCTTTTCAATCAAAACAAATTCAAGCACAATATAAGAAAAATAAAGAGATAGAGTTAGAGAATTCAAACTCGGGTTTTATAGTGGTTCGGCACTTCCTTGCCTACGTCCACTCTCCTCAATCTCCTAACCGAGTGAGGGTTCCACTAACTTGAAGCTTTAACCAAGCTTCCAATCTTCTTACACTTAGATTCTGGCTTCAATGGGCTCTTACACAATCTCTTCAAGATTCAAACCTCTTGAAGACTTTAACACTCAGATTTTACAAGAAAGAATCCCTCAACCTAGTTTAAGGATAGCTCAAATACAAGACAAAGCTAGGATGACACACAAGAGTGCACTAAATGATATGCAAGTGATGATTTAATGGCACTAACTGAGAAAGACATGAGAGGCTTTTAGTCAAGAACAGGTAAGGTAGACAATTGATTGCAAGTGTTCCTCTTGTCCAATAAATAAAGTGGAGCTCTCATTTATAGTTTTCTAAGCTAGGAGATGTTTCCAAAAAACAGTAAAAGGTAACCTCGATCGGTCAAGCTAGGGGTCGACCGGTTCACTAGCCGTTGGAGCATTTAATGCTTAACAGGTTACCGTTACCTCGACCAGGAAGAGAATCACCTCGACCGGGAAGAGAAGGCTATTGGGAGAGAGATAAACTTTTTGTGCATCCCTTGACCGTCCTGAGCTCTAACCGAAGACGAGGGCAACCGGTCAAATACGGTTCTCAGACTGGTTGAGCCGGTTGGCCATAGCCTCGACCGGTTGAGCTTTTTGGCCCCGAAAACCTTTCTTTTTCAATTCCATTCTTTTCTAACACTTAGGCAAGGTCTTTAGGTGAATTATTAAGCCAATCATAAAACATTTTGCCTAAGGTACATTTGTTAAAAACTTGGGTTTTAATGAAATCGAAGTTTTAAAGAATAAACCAAGTTTTCTAAGTTGCATGAAACGTGTTTTAATGAAATCGAAGTTTTAAAGAATAAACCAAGTTTTCTAAGTTGCATGAAACGTGTGAAAATCCTAAGTGCACTCATGCATTCATCTTACATTAGTTTCCTATGATCACAAGTCTTCCAAGCGTCTCGATCTTGTATCCATTTGGTCTTTTGATGAATTTTCGAGTTTATGCATATGATTCTTAACCATTAAACCAATTAGTCACTTAACCATGGTTTGTTATCATTGATTCGCACGTAACTCCAAATGGGTCATTTAATCAAAAACATTTATAAAACCTATGACCTCATACTAGTGTAGCAAAGCTACTATAGTATAGTGGCTTAGGTGGAACTCTGGGATGGGTTTTCATTCTACCAGTGATATAACTACATGATTATGAATGGAATTCTAATGATTTACTTTATAAAAAAACGTAGAGTTTTAAAAGAAAATAAAATTTGTTTGAAAGTGTTTAAACTAAATAAACTAAACTAATTAAAAATTGGAAAGAAGGAAGTCTCCCGGAGCTCCAGGATTGCTAGATCAAGTTTAGAATACAAAGTGGAAAATTCCGCGAATTTTTCTCCCGCATTGGGGATTTAACCTATAGTTATTTCCGCCGGTAATAGGTTTAACAATGAAACGATTTAATCCATAAAGAAAATCAATTATAAATGGTAGTGCTAAAGTCCATTAATGGGCTTTAGACACTATAGGTCTTCAACCTTGAACCACTTCCAATGACTCGGTACTGAATAACTAATGGACTAATATTGGTTAGCAAATAAGCATCAATAAAGAGACTGAAAGCTTAACCATTGTATTGGTATTCAAAGTGATCTAAGGATTTAAAGCAAAACTTGGATTTAAAAGCCATTTATGAATTCCATATACCTGAATTTAAGGCACGAGCGTTTCCACCTTGCATCTGGACTTTTCACCTAGCTCCGTCGCTTTCCAAGAAACCAAAGTTTAGCCTCTCATCCTCTGAGAAAACATCCTCAGAGGTTGTTTGGCTTCCAAGAAAAAGAAAATAGTAAAGAGAAAAGGGAAAACGAGAGAGCTCTGTATATTTTTCTAAGTGTAAAACATAACACCCGTCGTATATCCAAGAGGTAATTTCCACCCCTTATATCAGTCCTTTTACAAAGCAATAAAGCTTGATGATTGTTAGTTACAAGGATAAGAAGGATAATTACATCAAGAAAAATACATAGGAATAATATCTAAGTGGAGTCGGCAAAAACAGAGAGGCAGCAAACTTCGCACGTACGCATGGGGTGTGCGAAATTTTCGCACACCTGAGGGAGGTGTGCGAATTTCGCACACCATTCGCACACCAGGAGCAGTTGTCTTCCGAAGGCCATATCTTCCTCGTTTCAGCTCCAAATCGTACACGGTTTGAAGCGTTGGATTCTTGACTTCCTGAGCTTTGAAATGGTATAATAGCAAATGTAGAAAATGGAACTTCGGGAAAGTGCCCAAAATGCGAGACGAAGACTGCAGCTTGCTTGTCCTCTGTTTTCCCTCCTTGCTTTCTTTGTTTTCCATCCCTTTGGTTGGCTTGTCTTAATGATCCAAAAAGATGTCAAAACACCTAAACACTAGCCCAAAATAATGAATTAGAAGTTCATGCTAGGTCCTTTAAAAGCATGCCGCATTGGAATAAAGATGCGGAGAATTACTACACAAAAGTGCTTAAAACATAATGAATTAAGGGTGTAAAATTACACTTTTTGGGGCAGTAATCATCCCCCGCAACTGACACAAGTTTGCTAGTCCCTGAGCAATGAGGAGAGAACAGAAAGAAAAAATAGATATAAATAATTTACAAATCATGCTGATTCACTCCAAAAATAATCAAGTGGCATGAACGGATCAAACTCTGCACATGCAGTCAGGAATATAAATCAATTCATACAACAAGAGTTTTATCAAAATAACTTACCTACCTCACAACTTGCAAAAGAGCGCGGCATTCCTGCAAATTTGAGTATCACAATAATTTCCACTTCAAAGGATTCAATTCTTAATCTCCACAAAAATCTAAGTGTTAAGGTGCTTAGTTCCAAAGTTATAGTATTGTCAACTATATTCTCCAGCCCAACAAGGTTTTTTCCTCTATACTTTAGCACACTAACTCATTTATTAAAAAAGGCTAAGAACGCACCTTTTTTTTTTTTTTTTTTTTTTTTTTTTACAGTACTCCACCCATCACCCATGTAACGAGCAGTGAGGTCGTGAACCTCCAACCAGTAAGGACTGGCACCAGGCTTTAAAGATTTTCACCATATACCCCTCGGACCTTGCTTCGGGTTTTCAAAGCAAGTGAAGGCCAAAAATTAATTTCATAAGCACAATTGGTCTTTATAGGTGTCCCAACAACACTAATAGAATGAGGTCAATGGCACTAAGTAGAAAATTTCCTAAGTTTAGGGGGGTGAGAAATTTTTCCATCTTATAACTGGAATCTAATGTGTTCAGTGTGTGAAAAGATTAGAGTGGAAGACTTAAGATTGAAAACAAAAGAAGCTTCAACAATTTATCAACTTTAATAAGCATAATACAAACTTTGAGACTATGGCAATAAGATCAAGAATTTAATTTCTTCCCATTTACTTTTGAGAATTTTATCTTGTGAGAAAACAAAGAGAGTTTTGCAAAAAATTTGTAGCAAAATAAACTTTAAAACAAATTCAACAAATTACTTCCTCAACTCTCCCCCCCAACTAAGATGAACATTGTCTCCAATGTTCCAAAAGCAAGCGATAAAATAAGGGAGGAAGTGATACCTCCTGATAGTAAGGGACTCTGAATGAACAGGAGAAACCACATGTTGCATAAGAAAGAAATCATAAGAGTGATGAAAAAGAGGAAATAAATGGAATAGCTAAAATACACAAAAAGAGAAGATGTTCTATATAAACTGAGAACGCAAAAAATATACAAATACATGGAATACATACAATCCAGTATAAAAAGTGGTCCAAAATATATAAGACATCCAAAAACGTAGCATATAGATACAAAAAAGGAGATGAGTGATCGTATGATCAAGTAGTAGGCTCCTCTAGTGGATAGGAGGGGTCCTCCGCTGCAACTGTGGAAGGAACCGCTACAGGTGGAGCTAGTGGTAAAAGACCGAGGTGCTGCTGAATCTCACGAAGAATGAGAGTCTGCTGGTCCTGCTGAAGCTGGAAGTGGTCCATCCGCTCCATAATGGTCGTCTGAGTAGTGGTCAAAGTCTGGAAAGAAGTGAGCAAGGCACAATACTCTGGACCAGGGATAGTAATGGGCGGCTCTGATGTAGGAGGAACAACAGGTGGGGCATCAGATGATGCTGCCTCCGGTACTAGCTGTGGAGGGTCTGAAGTTGACGGAGCAGGAGGGACTTCCCTTGGCTCGGGAAGTTCTGGGGACTGGCGATGGAGCCATATTTGAGTCCATTGGTCAAGAGAGAAGCTCTCTCGACAATGGCGGCGGGGCTCTGAACGAGGGTTTGTAGGAAAACCCATATGCGCCAAAACATGGCATAGCAGCCGAGGGAAAAGTAAAGGAATGGAGTCTGCCCTCGCAAGACGCCGCGTATGCACCTTCTCCTCAAAATGGAGGAGAGCGGCCATAATCAAATGATGGGGGCCAAAATAGTAGCCCTCAGAGATACGGAATAATGCCTCCATAATGGCCCCTCGTCTCTGCACTTTATGCTGAAGAGGAAAAAGATTGGCGCGAAGCACCA
>JBAPGN010002824.1:14754-48581 GCA_037355405.1 Vitis amurensis
TGTAGAATCCGTAGAGTATCGGAAAACTCTGTCCCGACAATTACCGGAAAAGGTCGAATCATTGTGAGTAAACCAAAAAATGGTAGAATCCGGGCGAGTACCAAGGATAAATGTAGAATCCGTACGAAGTATCGAAAACCGTTGGTCCCAGACGAATCCAGAAAAGGTCGAATCATTTTGAGTACCGAAAAATGGTAGAATCCGGGCGAGTACCAGGAAAAGGTAGAATCCGTACGAGTATCGAAAACCTGTCCCGGCGAATACCTGAAAAGGGTCGACTCGTTGTGAGAACCGAAAAATGGTAGAATCCGTACGAGTGTCGAAAACCTGTCCCGGCTAATACCAGAAAAGGGTCGAATCATTGTGAGTACGAAAAATGGTAGAATCCGGGCGAGTACCGGGAAAAGGTAGAATCTGTACGACTATCGAAAACCTGTCCCGGCGAATACCTGAAAAGGGTCGACTCGTTGTGAGTACCGAAAAATGGTAGAATCCGGGCGAGTACCGGGAAAAGGTAGAATCCGTACGAGTATCGAAAACCTGTCCCGGCGAATACCTGAAAAGGGTCGACTCGTTGTGAGAACCGAAAAATGGTAGAATCCGTACGAGTGTCAAAAACTGTCCCGGCGAATACCAGAAAAGGGTCGAATCATTGTGAGTACCGAAAAATGGTAGAATCCGGGCGAGTATCGGGAAAAGGTAGAATCCGTACGAGTATCGAAAACCTGTCCCGACGAATACCGAAAAAGGGTCGAATCATTTTCAGTACCGAAAAATGGTGGAATCCGGGCGAGTACCGGGAAAAGGTAGAATCCGTACGAGTATCGAAAACCTGTCCCGGGGGGGGGGGGGGGGGGGGGGGGGGGGGGGGGGGGGGGGGGGGGGGGGGGGGGGGGGGGGGGGGGGGGGGGGGGGGGGGGGGGGGGGGGGGCGAAATACCTGAAAAGGGTCGACTCGTTGTGAGTACCGAAAAATGGTAGAATCCGTACGAGTGTCGAAAACCTGTCCCCGCGAATACCAGAAAAGGGTCGAATCATTGTGAGTACCGAAAAATGGTAGAATCCGGGCGAGTACCGGGAAAAGGTAGAATCCGTACGAGTATCGAAACCTGTCCCGGCGAATACCGGAAAAGGGTCGAATCATTGTGAATACCGAAAAATGGTAGAATCCGGGCGAGTACTGGGAAAAGGTAGAATCTGTACGAGTATCGAAAACCTGTCCCGGCGAATACCGAAAAAGGGTCGAATCATTTTGAGTACCGAAAAATGGTGGAATCCGGGCGAGTACCGGGAAAAGGTAGAATCCGTACGAGTATCGAAAACCTGTCCCGGCGAATACCTGAAAAGGGTCGACTCGTTGTGAGTACCGAAAAATGGTAGAATCCGTACGAGTGTCGAAAACCTGTCCCGGCGAATACCGGAAAAGGGTCGAATCATTGTGAGTACCGAAAAATGGTAGAATCCGGGCGAGTACCGGGAAAATGTAGAATCCGTACGAGTATCGAAAACCTGTCCCGGCGAATACCGGAAAAGGGTCGAATCATTGTGAGTACCGAAAAATGGTAGAATCTGGGCGAGTACCAGGAAAATGTAGAATCCGTACGAGTATCGAAAACCTGTCCTAGCGAATCCTGAAAAAGGGTCGAATCATTTTGAGTACCGAAAAATGGTGGAATCCGGGCGAGTACCGGGAAAAGGTAGAATCCGTACGAGTATCGAAAACCTGTCCCGGCGAATACCAGAAAAGGGTCGAATCATTGTGAGTACGAAAAATGTGGATCCGGGCGAGTATCGGGAAAGGTAGAATCGTACGAGTATCAAAACCTATCCCCCGCCGAAATAATAAAAAAACCACCCGGAAAAAAAAGGGTGAATCACATTTTGAAGACCGAAAATGTGGAATGCCAGGCGATACAGGGAAAAGGTAGAACCGTACGATATCGAAACTATCCCGGCGAAATACCTGAAAAAGGAATCGACTCCGTTGTGAGTACCGAAAAATGGTAGAATCCGTACGAGTGTCGAAAACTGTCCCCCCCGCGAATACCCAGAAAGTTCGGATCATTTTGAGTACCGAAAAATGGTGGAATCCGGGTCGAGTACCGGGAAAAGGTAGAATCCGTACGAGTATCGAAAACCTGTCCCGGCGAATACCTGAAAAGGGTCGACTCGTTGTGAGTACCGAAAAATGGTAGAATCTAGGCGAGTACCAGGAAAATGTAGAATCAATATGAGTATTTAAAACCTGTGTCGGCGAATACCGAAAAAGGGTCGAATTCATTTCAGTACCTGAAATGGTGGATATCCGTGCGGTACCGGGAAAAGGGCGAATCATTGTGAGTACCGAAAAATGGTAGAATCTGGGCGAGTGTCGAAAACCTGTCCCGGCGAATACCAGAAAAGGGTCGAATCATTGTGTGTACCGAAAAATTGTAGAATCCGGGCGATTACCGGGAAAAGGTAGAATCCGTACAAGTATCGAAAACCTGTCCCGGCGAATACCGGAAAATGCTCGATTCAATGTGAGTTCCGAAAAATGGTAGAATCGGGGCGAGTACCGGGAAGAGGTAGAATCCGTATGAGTATCGAAAACCTGTCTCGACGAATACCGGAAAAGGGTCGAATCATTGTAAGTCCCGATAAATGGTAGAATTCGGGCGAGTACCGGGAAAACGTAGAATCCTTACGAGTATCGAAAACCTGTCCCGGCGAATACCGAAAATGGTCGAATCGTTGTGAGTACCGAAAAATGGTAGAATCCGTACGAGTATCGAAAACCTATCCCGACGAATATTGGAAAGGGGTCGAATCATTATGAGTACGTGAAAATTGTACATTCCGGGCGAGTACCGGGAAAAGGTAGAATTCGTACGAGTATCGAAAACCTGTCCCGGCCAATACCGGAAAAGGGTCGAATCATTGTGAGTAGCAAAAAATGGTAGAATCAGGACGAGTACCGGGAAAAGATAGAATCCGTACGAGTATCGAAAACTTGTCCCGGCGAATACCGGAAAATTGTCGAATCAAAGTGAGTACCGAAAAATGGTAGAATTCGGGCGAGTACTGGGAAAAGGTAGAATCTGTACGAGTATCGAAAACCTGTCCCGGCGAATACCGGAAAAGGGTCGAATCATTGTGAGTACCGAAAAATGGTAGAATCTGGGCGAGTACCGGGAAAAGGTTGAATCCGTACGAGTATCGAAAACCTGTCCCGGCGAATATCGGAAAAATGGTCGAATCATTGTGAGTACCGAAAAATTGTAGAATCCCGGCGAGTACCGAAAAAAGGTAGAATCCGTACGAGTATCGAAAACCTGTCCCGGATAATACCGGAAAAAGGTCGAATCATTGTGAGTACCGAAAAATGGTAGAATCCGGGCGATTACGAGGAAAAGATAGAATCCGTACGAGTATCGAAAACCTGTCCCGGCGAATACCTGAAAAGGGTCGACTCGTTGTGAGTACCGAAAAATGGTAGAATCTAGGCGAGTACCAGGAAAATGTAGAATCCGTACGAGTATCGAAAACCTGTCCCGGCGAATACCGAAAAAGGGTCGAATCATTTTCAGTACCGAAAAATGGTGGAATCCGGGCGAGTACCGGGAAAAGGGCGAATCATTGTGAGTACCAAAAAATCGTAGAATCTGGGCGAGTGTCGAAAACCTGTCCCGGAAAATACCAGAAAAGGGTCCGATCATTTGTTTTGAGTACCGAAAAAATTGTAGAAAATCCGGGGGATTAACCGGGAAAAGGTTAGAATCCGTAGAGTATTCGAAAACTGTCCGGCGAATACCGGAAAATGGTCGAATCATTGTGAGTACCGAAAAATGGTAGAATCCGGGCGATTACCGGGAAAAGGTAGAATCAACGTGAGTACCGAAAACTTGTCCTGTCGAATACCGAAAAAGGGTCGAATCATTGTGAGTACCGAAAAATGGTAGAATCCGGGCGAGAACCGGGAAAAGGTAGAATCTGTACGAGTATCGAAAACCTGTCCCGGCGAATACCTGAAAAGGGTCAACTCGTTGTGAGTACCGAAAAATGGTAGAATCTAGGCGAGTACCAGGAAAATGTAGAATTCGTACGAGTATCGAAAACCTGTGTCGGCGAATACCGAAAAAGGGTCGAATCATTTTGAGTACCGAAAAATGGTGGAATCTGGGCGAGTACCGGGAAAAGGGCGAATCATTGTGAGTACCGAAAAATGGTAGAATTTGGCCGAGTGTCGAAAACCTGTCCCGGCAAATACCAGAAAAGGGTTGAATCATTGTGAGTACCGAAAAATGGTAGAATCCGGGCGAGTACCGGGAAAAGGTAGAATCTGTACGACTATCGAAAACCTGTCCCGGCGAATACCTGAAAAGGGTCGACTCGTTGTGAGTACCTCGAAAATGGTAGAATCCCGGGCCGAGTACCAGGAAAAGGTAGAATTCCGTACGAGTTATCGACAAACCTGTCCCGGCGAATACCGTGAAAAAGGGTTCGACTCGTTGTGAGAACCGAAAAATGGTAGAATCCGTACGAGTGGTCGAAAAGGCTGTCACCGGCTTAATACCAGAAAAGGGTCGAAATCCAATTGTGAGTACGAAAAATGGTGGGAACCGGAGCCGAGTACCGGGGAAAAGGTAGAATCTGTAACGACTATTCGAAAACCTGTCCCTCGGCGACTACCTGAAAAAGGGTTCGACTTCGTTGGTGATACCCGGAAAAATGGTAGACATCACGGCGAGTTACCAGGGAAAAAGGTAGAATCCGTACGAGTAATCGAAAACCTGTCCCGAGGGCGAATACCTAAAAATGGTCGAATCATTGTGAGTACCGGAAAAATGGTAGAATCCGGGCGAGTACCCGGGAAAAGGTAGAAATCTGGTACGAGTATCGAAAACCTGTCCCGGCGAATACCGGAAAATGGTCGAATCATTGTGAGTACCGAAAAATGGTAGAATCCGGGCGAGTACCGGGAAAAGGTAGAATCCGTACGAGTATCGAAAACCTGTCCCGGCAAATACCGAAAAATGGTCGAATCGTTGTGAGTACCGAAAAATGGTACAATCCGTACGAGTATCGAAAACCTGTCCCGACGAATACCGAAATTGGAACCCAGCACTTAGACCAAGAGAACACTAAAAAAAACGAGCTCTAAATCAAGCAGGACAAACTGTAGACGTTCCAACCACAATTCATATTGAATATGGATCCAGGAAAGATTATGATGCATGAGTTAGAAAAGAACTAGATAGCAGACAAAATGCAAAGATGAAATTAGGTTTCATAAGAATATAATAATTCACAAAAACTTAAGTCCAAAACTAAATGAAATAACAGAATGAAGTTAATCAAGAGCGTCACCACTAAATAGATATACAAGATTGTGTTCATGGATCACATGGAAGATTACTAGTAGAGATAATGATTAAGTTAAACCTAATTATATTATTTTATATGCCAAAATGTATTAATAAGGTCAATTTGAATAGTATAGGAATAACATCCTATCCAATAGATTGGTGGAAAGAGGCAATCTCTATCTAAATTGTTTTTTTACTTGATTGGTTTTAACCTCCTATATTATAGTTGTTTGTACTTTCAACAAAACACATGAAAAGCTCTAACCCATATATGCTATTAGAGTAGGATAAGAGTAAATATTTTTATTCAGTTGCTAAAATCTTCATCTGTCTCTTGCTCCAATGCCAACTCTTCCTCCTCTATTATTGTTCAACGTATTTTTTCCATTCTTCCCAATATCACACCAACACGATTCCCACCAAGCTTGGACATAATATCTATCACCTATGGCTTTTCAAAATTTTGCCACAACTTTTGTACCATTGAGCTTCTTTGTTGTGTTGATAACTTGATAGATCTCTTCCATGCCCTCTTAAGTTGCTACTAAACTCCACCTTGAATCCCAAATTCACTCATTGGCATGCTAGGATCAACTTCTCTATTAAACTAACATCTACCAATTTACCTCCTTTCTCTATTAAATAGGAATTTCGCATCAACCAGGATTTTCAAAGTGATCTTTTACTTCTACCAATATTGCTAATCCACCAAATCATCAACAATCCAACACTCCTAGTGGTTAGCCTTCTCTCATGGTCAACCTTTCTTCTTGAGGTCAACCTTCTTCAGATGATGCTCAAAGGTCATGGCAATGATCATAACTCTAAAATGACCCTTGCATACTTTGCAAGTGTGCATCACACAGGTATATAGCCCCCCAATGTCACAACCAATTTACGAGTCAATATACCCCATCACTAGCAATATTGCTCACTTCTTTAGGTACACATTGTCACAACCTGCTCAAAATGACCCTCGTTCAGCTTATATAAGAGAGTAGGAAGTTTTTGGAACCACCTAGAGATGTTCCACACAGTCTCTACACGAGATGGAAGACAACGGAAGTGTGTGGAGAAATCTACAAGTTGTTCCAGAGATGTCTTGTACTTACATAGGATTGTATAGGTTATTCTAGAGATGTTAAGGAACCTTCGAGGGTTCTAGAGAGTTCTTTGGGTGCTTATAAATAGAGGATTGCCTCTTAGCCAAGGCACCAAACACTTGAGAGAAATCTAGCCTTGTAAAGCATTTTAGTGCAATATATAGTCGCATTCTTCCAAAAGTCTCCAAGTGTTGCTTCCTTCATGTCCCTAGCTTCCGAGTTGTGTGCATTACTTAGCCATAGCTAACTAAGTATGTGGGGAAAGCTAACTTAGCAACAAGTGGCTTGTGTTGTCTAAGTGTCGCACGTGTGCTTAGGAAAGGCCTAAGTCCATGACAAGTGGTATCAGAGTACGGTTATGAAGTGGGCATTGCAACAAGAAAAGAAAGCATATCGATTAAGACTTGTAAGGTCAGGGGTAGAGGGGGAAGAAGGGAAAAAAATCTCCCCATTTTGCTGTTCACCGATGATACCCTGATTTTCTACAAGGCCAACGAGGACCAAGTGACTTTTTTGGGCTGGACACTTATGTGGTTTGAGGCAATATAAGGGTTGAAAGTTAATTTAGATAAAAATGAGCTGATCCCAGTGGGAAATGTTGAGAATGTGGAGGAGTTAGCTTCCGAGCTTGGTTATAAGGTGGGTAGTTTACCCTCCACTTACTTTAGGGATGTCGTTGGGTGCTCCTTTCAAGTCTGTGGCAGTTTGGATGGAGTGGAGAGATTCTGTAAGAGATTGGCTATGTGGAAACGCCAATATAATCTCCAAGGGAGGGAGAATTACTTTGATTAGAAGCACACTATCCAACTTACCTATTTACTCATGTTCCTATTCTACAAATGCCAAGGGAGGTCAAATTAAGGTTGGAGAAGATTTAGAGAGATTTTTTATGAGGAGTGTGGGGCCCTACACCGGAGACCTCACTTAGTAAGATGGGCCAATAGTGCGTCTTGAATAAGATAAAAGGGGGATTGGGGGTTAAGAGCCTTTCTACGCTTAATAAGGGCCTCCTTTGCAAATGGAGTTGGCACTTTCGATTGGGAGGCATCTTAGGGCAAAGTTCTAACCTTGGACCAAGTTAAAAAGAGAGGTCGGGCCTTAGCAAATAGATGTTATCTTTGTCAAGCGGAAGAGGAATCCATTAACCATCTCCTTCTTCATTGTGAGAAGAAAAGGGCAATGTGGGAGTTGTTTTTTCACTCTTTTTAGAGTGTCTTGGGTGTTTTTGTCTTCGGTTAGGGAAACCCTATTGGGTTGGAACAGTTTCTTTAAGTTAGTTTGGAGAGCGGGTCCCGTTTGCATTTTTTGGATAGTTTGGAAGACAAAGAATAAAATTGCCTTTAAAGATGAGGTGTTGTCCATCCAAAGGTTTGAAAACTTCTTTTCTTAACTCACTTTGGTTGGAGACTAAATTGTTTACAAAAGATGGTCCATCGACTTTTTTGGAACTTTTAGATTGGGTGGGGTCCACATTAAGGGAGGGGTTGTTTTTTGTATATCTTTGTGAACAGGTTTTTTGTTTTCTCTTGTAAGGGGGTGAGTTTTACTTCTCTTTACTGTACATTTTGAGTCGCTATTTTAGCGTCTCCCCATAATACAATACTTATCTTATCAAAAAAAAGACTTGTAAGGAGTGTAGACTGTAGGAAATTAGAGGAAAAATTGATGTTTCTATAAAATTGATAAAAAATAAAAATGAAATACAATCAAGGCCTAAATAAATAGAAATTGAAAGTCGGTTCAAATTGGAATTTAACCAGATTTCTTTCCTACTTCTACGCTACTAACTTTGAAAGACTCAAAGTTTACAATTATTCAAATTTGGATGATAATAATTGAAATTGAATAAAATTTAAACTAAAAACAAGATAATCTCTTAAAAGATTATTCAAATGGAGACAATGTGGGATCATCTCCAAATTTGATTTTCCACATAGACCTTTTTCCAAAAAATAAAATTGAGCTCAATTAGAAAGAATGAGAAGGATGGATTAGGTTAAAAGGAAACCAAGCTTGGCAAGTTCTCTATCAAATGCTTTTGCATTTCCTTAGCCCAAGGAAGAATTGAGCCATTCCCTACGAGCATAGTGCGAAACCAATGAATGCCAACAAAGGTGGATTTCTTCATAAGGAAAGTTGTTTGGGGAAGGATTTTAACATTTGATCAACTCAGAAGAAATTGATGGATTATAAGGAATAGACATTACCATTACCCCTCTAAAAGGGAAAAAGAGTCGGTTGATCACATGCTTCTTCACCGTTCTTAAGTGAGAATCATGTGGGAGTCAGTCTTTCCTTTGTTTGGAGTGACATAGGTAATGCACTCCTTTGTAAAAAGAAATCTCTTGAGTAAGCATGGTTCCTTTATGGGGAAGAAACAGAAGAAAACTTGAAAGGTTGCTAATTTGTGCCTATTTTGGGCGTTATGGAATGAAAGAAATAGGTTATTTGAAGATGCAAAATAGTTAGTTCAAGCAATCAAATTTTCCATTATGTATCTTTTTGGATTGGGCCAAAGTGTACTTAGATGATTGTTCTATGACCATGAAAGTATTTTGTAGATTGGTTAAGTTCCAAGGAAAGAGATGTTATTTTTGTTGTCTCTTATATACATTGTGTACTCTACTTGGGGGTCCTTTTACCTGGAGTGGAGGGGTGAACAATCAATCATTGTCAAGGCTAGATCATTTTTTGGTAAATCAGTGGGACTGCCATTTTAGCGGGTCAAGGTAGTGTGTCCTCTTGAGACCTGTGTCTGACCATTTCCCAATTCTTTTAGATGAAGGGGTCTGAGAAGAGGCCCCTCCCCTTCAGATTTGAGAATATGTGGCTAAAAGTGGAGGGTTTTAAGGATATTATGAAGTCTTTGGTGGGGAGGAGGACAACTTTAGTGGCTCTTCAAGTTTTATTTTGGCGAAAAAATTAAAGGTCTTGAAGTTTAAATTGAAGGAGTGAATAGAGATATTTTTGGAAGGGTTGAATTCAGGAAGGATTTGGCTCTGAATCAGGTGGAATTTTGGGATGCTAAGGAGAAGACTAGCAAACTATCTTTGGAGGAGTTGGAACTAGAAAATAAGCGAGAGAAGAATATAAAAATGGGTTTTGCTAGAAGAGAAAACTTGGAGGCAAAAATCTAGGAAAGTGTGGCTAAAAGAGGATGACAGAAATATGGGTTTCTTTCACAAGATAGTCAATGCTCACAAAAGAAAGAATAATGTGGACAAAATTAGGATTAATGGTGTTTGGCTTTCGGAGGAGACTGAAATCAAGGAAGGGGTGGTCCATGCTTTTCGATCTTTGCTATCCAACCCGGGAGACTGGTGTCCTCCTTTATCCGGGCTGTAGTGTGAGACTTTGGAGAATTTGGATGCTTTTTCTTTGGAGGTGCGTTCACAAAAGAGGAGGAAGAGGAGGTGCTTGGTGCGCTGCTGGGATGTAGTGGGGACAAAGCTCCGGGGCCTAATGGCTTCTCTATGCCTTTCTGGCAGTTTGCTTAGGACTTTGTGAAAGATGATGTGATGAGTTTTTTAGGGAATTCTATGAATATGGTAATTTGTTAAAAGTCTAAATGCAAATTTTCTGGTTTTAATCCCAAAAAAAGTAGGGGCTGAAGATTTAAGGGATTTTAGGCCTATAAGTTTGTTGGGAAGTCTATACAAGTGGTTGGCCAAGGTTTTAGCCAATATGCTAAAAAAGGTGGTTGGAAAGGTGGTCTCTAAGGCCCAAGGGGCTTTGGTGGAGGGAAGACAAATCCTAGATGCAGTGTTGATAGCTAATGAAGCCGTTGATTCGGTCCTGAAGAATAATGAGAATGGTATTTTGTGCAAACTTGACATAAAGAAGGCATACGACAATGTGGACTGGTCTTTTCTTCTCACAGTTATGCATAAAATGGGTTTTAGGGAGAAATAGATTGGGTAGATCATGTGATGCATTTCCAATGCAAGCTTCTCTATGCTAGTTAATAGCACCTATACGGGTTTCTTTCAAAGCTGAAGGGGATTGAGGTAGGGGCGATCCACTTTCGCCTTATTTTATTTGTGATTGTTATGGAAGTATTTAGTTGTTTTCTTAAAAAGGGTTGTGGATGGAGGTTTTCTGTCGGCTTTGTAAGGTGAAAAGGTACGAGTGAAGAAGGGGTTCGGATTTCTCATTTGTTGTTTGTAGATGATACCTTTGGTGTTCTGCCAAGCTTCTCAAGATCATTTGACCTATCTTAGTTGGTTACTTATGTGGTTTGAGGTCATGTCGAGGTTGAGAATAAACTTGGAAAAGAGTGAACTAATTCCAATAGGTAGGGTGGAGAATATTGATGATCTTGCTTTGGATTTTGGTTGTAGAGTGGGTAGCCTACCGTCCACTTATTTAGGCCTTCCTTTGAGTGCTCCGTTTAAGTCAGTGACAGTGTAGGATGGAGTGGAAGAGCGGTTCCGTAGAAGGTTTGGCTATGTGGAAGAGACAATACATATCCAAGAGAGGGAGGCGACTCTAATTCGAAGCACTTTGTCGAATTACCCATTTATTTTATGTCCTTGTTGCGCTTGCCAAGCTCAGTTAGACGGAGACTAGAGCAAATTCAAAAGGATTTCCTTTTAAGAGGTGGTAATTTGGAGCGAAAGCCACATTAGTAATATGGGAGTTAGTGTGCTTAAGTAAGGAGAAAGGGGGTTTGGGGGTCAAATGTCTATCCAATCTCAGTAAGGCTCTTCTTTGTAAATGGAATTGGCGTTTCGCAAATGAGAGAGAGGCCTTGTGGAATCAAAGTAATTAGAGGGAAGTATGGGGAAGAAAGAGGGGGATGGTGCTCTCGGGAGCGAGAGAGGTGCATGGTGTGTGCTTTGGAAAGAAATAAGGATGGATTGGGATTTTGGGGCTCTAGGATTTTATTCCTTATAGGTAATGGGCGGAGGGTGAAATTTTGGAGGGATAGATGGTGCAAGGATTCCACTTTGTGTGTGTCATTCCCTTCTTTGTTTGCTTTTTCTGTTGATAAGGAAGCGTGGGTGGCCGATATTTGGGACCCCTTGGCTCAGGGGGGTTAGGGGGGTTGGAATCCCTATTTTTTCAAGAGCCTTCAATGTTTGGGAGGTGGAGGAGGCAGAAAGATTCTTGGAGCGGCTTCATGGGAAGAGAGTGCATAAAGATGTGGATGATATGGTGTTTTGGACCGAAACAAAGAGTGGAAAGTTCTCGGTCAAGTCCCTCTACCTTGCTCTAGAAGTAGGTTGCCCTTCTTTGTTTCCTTCTAGTTGCATTTGGAATGTGTGGGTGCAACATAAGATTAGCTTTTTTGCATGGGAAGCTACGTGGGGCAAAGCCTTAACCCTGGATCTTATTCAAAAAACAGGATGGGCCTTGGAAAATAAATGTTTTATGTGCCTTGAGAAAGAGGAGACCATAGACCATCTTCTTCTACATTGTACAAAAACAAGGGTCTTATGGGATTTGCTCTTTAATTTGTTTGGGCTATCATGGGTGCTGCCTTCATCAGTTAGAGAGACTCTCCTTAGTTGGCATGGTTCTTTTGTGGGCAAAAAGCGCAAGAAGGTGTGGAGAGCAGCTCCTCTTTACATTTTTTGGATGGTTTGGAAGGCGAAAAAATAGATTGGCCTTCAAGGATGATGTGTTGTCAATCCCGAATTCAAATACTCTTTTGTTCTTTCTCTTTGGTCAGAGGCCAAGTTGTTTATAGTTGATTGCCCTCTAACTATAGTTAGTTTTATTGATTGGTTGGGTTCTAGCTAAGGTTGTTTGTCGGGCCAGCTGGGTGTTTCTCTTCTTTTTTGGCCGTTTTGGTGGTGGGTGTATAGGTATTGTAATACCGTGAGTTGCTTTTTTGGCGCCTCTTTTTATATTAGATCTTTTCTTACCTATCAAAAAAAAAAAACATTGTGTACTTTGGCGTGCCACTTTTCAAGTGCTTTTAATATATTTTCTTGTCTACTATCAGAAAAAAGGCAAAACAAAATCAAGTACTAGGAATATATAAGGTAACAAAATAACAATCAATTAGATCCCTAAAATTAAGGAATTCACATATTTCTAACATCAATTCCTTTTTCCATGTAGAAAAACTAAAGTATGAGCCCAAGCAACATAATTAACACCATTAAATTTTAAATGTTGACTTTGGTATTCCATCATACCTAAGAAGGTGTTACTTATCATTAGCCATGAAAAATTTTAAATTTTAAGGGATCCAAACACTTTGAAGCATAAAAAGTTGAACTCCCTTTCATCCTAAATATCAAAAACAATTTGTCCAATGCAACTAAACCAAGCACACCACTACTAATCAACCCTCAATAGTCCAGAAACAGAATATAAACCTTCTTAGATCCAAAAGAGAAACATTCCCAAATGCACAAAAAAATAAATAAATAAACATATAATAAATAAAATAAATTAGGAAATCAGCAGGACCAACTTGAACTAAAAACATCTGTCCCAAACAGTGCTAAAATTTCAAATCCAAGAATAAGGGCCAAAATATCGAAATAAAATAAATAAAAAAATCAAAATTTCAATCAAATAACCTCAAACCAGTTCCAAAACATCAGTTACCAGAAATATAACAGATCAGCCTGCAAAATTTCACTCAAGATGATGATATCAACATGACACCATCATGTTGCAAGCATGCTGACAGGTGTTTTTTTTCTAATTCTTTTAATTGTCTTGAAAATCTAGGGGAAATACTATGATCGTGCGCTAATACCATGTTGAAACTATAAGTTTGTGATTCTAGCGTTTGGACAAATGAGAGGAAAAGAGAAGAAAGAAGAAATGGAAGAGTTTAGGCTTTTGTCTTATTAACTCCCCCCATGCCTTCTCCACCTATTTATGCTATTGAGTCTAAAAGAGAATATCACAACACCCTAATATGATATTGCAATAACATACTCTAACGTGTAGCAAATTCTCTGGAGATTATACAATATATTTGTCCAAACTCATCTATTCATGGTCCTATTGCAAACAATGGTCAATGGCTCGCGGAAGTGCAGAACTCAATGCCATGCATATGCTGATGTAACCGCCATACTAAGGCTATAATGTATTTAACTTGTGGATTTGCCTGTTCCCTAACCGCAATGTGCAAATTTTTGTGATAATGTTGGAGTCACATATCTAACAGCAAATCTTTTTTTCCTTAGCCCATGAAACAATTGAAGTTGCATAGCACATGAAACAATTGAAGTTGCATGTCACTTTTTTTCTAGATAAAGCTACAAGAACACACTTCAAGTTCAGTATCCCTGGACTTAGGATCAAACAGTTGACATTCTCACAAGCTATCGTAAACCACACATCTCACTGATCCTTCACAACAAAATAATTATTTATCTATTGCCCACTTACTTGCAAGGGCATATTGGAGATGACGTTTTAGTTTAAACCTAAAAACCTTTTCTCACATACATCAAATTTTATTGATAAGATCAGTATGAAAAAGAGAATCTCTTTCATTTTCTTTTACCTTTATAAAAAAACATATGCAAATTTTCAACACCGATTACCTCATGTGTTTACTATATTTCTAGTATTTATGCATGTATGTGTCATAATGTCAAAATTTTTATGAGAGAAACTTAAGCTCAGCTGAACCTATAGAAAAAGATAGAAGAAATGTGAGTAAATTACCGGTCTTAGAGTTGGTGGTGATAGAATATGCAATAATGGAGAAACCGAATCTTCTATAAAAGATTTAATAGACAAATGCCTTGAAATATATGGTGCAATTTGTATGTGCCAAGACCTCAAAATATCCCTCTTTTCCATGAATGTCATTCGGTATCTGAATATTGTATTAAGATAGGGTAGTAAGAAATAATAATCCTTCCATGAATGACATCAGGTTCTAGTCTTAGACATACCTCATAAAAGACTTCGGCCATTCAATAATTGTGTTTTTGAACTTGGGCTATTAAACGAATTGTAAACTAATTGCAGTAAGAGGCTGATAAACTGCAAAAAAGAACAAATGGGAAATGGTTAAAATTATCATCAAACATTGGAAAGTCAAAGTTGACAGCTACTACAATCATTTACCATTAAGGGACATCTTACTGTGTACGCATAACATATTGGTGCACTAGATCAGAAATGCAAGAGTGTTTAAGCACTTGACCTTCAAGCCCACATGATTCAATAGTCAATTGCCTTGTGATAACAGATTTACTTAATGCCCTAAGATTAAATATAATTATATGAAGTATACATCTGCAGTAGAATGTGCTTGAGGCTTACTGTCTTCTGCATTATTGGGTCATGATAATGAAGCTGGAAAATATTTTCATGGATGCCATCCAAAATTAAATCATAGTCACCACTGCAGTCATTGAACACTAAAAGATAAATGAGCCATCCCTTGAAAAATGATAAGAAAGCTATGTTCACTAGAATTTACAACCATACCGATTAGATATGAGAGGGTACAGAAAGTCAAATCATTGGACATACCACTGCAGCAATTATTTAGATCTTTTTGCTCGCTTCATTTTTCGGTTCTGAAAAATCTAAAAACAGTCTCAAGGTAAGAATGCTGGAAATGAGTGCCAAAGTAGTAAAGATGCAGAGTGCTTGATACTTTCACTTTAAGTTACCTCTTTCCAGATATCCAAAGATGCTTCTAGACATGTCCTTTTGACCTACCACTTGGGAACTGATCTCAAACTGACACCATGAAAAGCATATTAATAAATCAAGTTGGCATGATATCACATAAAGAGAAGAAACATGGACTAGAAATTCTCTAGAAATATGACTACTGCCACTCACACATCATTGGTTTCTTCCTGTGAAATGGATTACTCCATTCTTGGAAGCCTAAACTAAAAGCGAGATGGTAGCGTGAACAGGCATCTCAAAGGTGAATGGACCAACAGCAGGATCAGGATTCTTACGTAAACTTTTACAAACGAAAGCCTTCTGGAAAAATATGGCCTTTAAATGGTTGCAATCGATTTGACGATGTCAAAGGGAGCCTTTCTGAAAGTCACAAAATTTTGTTGAAGACAATTTGTAACAGTAAAGATACACAAATCTCTTTAAATGGGTAGTAAAATTCAACCAAGCATGCATTTATTAATAAGGCATAACCCCTGTGCTAAACATGTCCTCATGCCAATTTAACTGAGATTCTATAATGTAACTGAAGTCACACTGTATTTTTTTTTCCCTCTTTCTTTACACGTATAAGCCAGGGTATTCCCACATGAAATAAAATGATAATAATTGATTAGAACAACTAAGGTAGAGGTGTAGCAGTTTCTTTATACTCCATGCTTCAACTCTATAAAGTAATTTCATTCCTCCATGGCTAAGTTATGTGTCTCAACCTGCAAATCACCAACAAATAAATTAGTACATCTATTTTAATTGAAAAATGGAGACTTTTTCCAGACCTTCTATTTCATCTGGGAGATTACTTTGAATAATGAATATTCACAAGACCACAGTAGCATCATTTATTACCACATTGAGGGTTTGATTCTTCTTGTTGAGAAACTGTAGTGTGTTCAAGCACGAACGGATGTCACATTCTGGAAAATAGAAACAAAGTTCTACAGAAATTAAAACAAAATTCACAATGCAGATAGGAAAAAGATAATGTAAAAACAAACATATGAAGAAGCAATCCTAATTTTTAGAATCACAAATACAACATTTCCAACACCAAAGGGAAGGTTAAAAATCTCAGAATAACCCATCAAGCATATAAAATGTCAATGTTTTGGCCATATCAATACCTTGATTGGCCTAATCAGATAATAGAAACCCATAATGGAAGTAGATACTAACTCACCAGTAGAGATAGAGAGAAGAGAGCATGCCTCAAGCAAGTTGTCAATACTTAAAGGCCATAATACTTTATGCAAATACCAGTATTATCCACTAACGCATTACTAATGCATGGCAAAACCAAACAAATATTGGGAGCACTAGATAATTGTCAGCAGCAATAGAAATCAAAATCAACTCATCAATGATTTAACCCCAAATGCCTGAAGTAAAGTAAGTAAGATTCTATTCCCCCCCCCCCCCCCTCCCCCCCCAAAAAAAACAATTACAAAAGAAAAGAAATTGAATAATAGAATTCTTTGAGAGAATTGAACATCACTCTTTCAAAATGATCTCCTATCTTCAAATAAAAAATTAGTTAAGACCAAAAAAAGAACAAAAGACAAGATGCTTGTGATTAATGAAGGAAAGTCAATTCAGTTTTAAAATCAGATGCCACTAACATGAAAAAATTCTGATAAGAGCTAGTCCCCAAAGGGTGTAGCTCAGCCATAGTGCCCCCTGGCAATGAACCAGAGGTCCTGAATTCGAACCTCCAATATTTAGATGGTGTAGAGCAAAGGGGTGAGCCGATGTCACCCAAAGATCACCAGCAGTCAAGATAAATGTCTTGCCATCAAGGTAGATTCCCCGTTATTAAAGAAAATAACAACTAATATTTGTTATTTAAATATTAATATGTTAGCGTGATTATGTTGGAAAACCGAAACTGATATGGAAAGAAATAACTTTGTAAAGCTGTAAATTATTTATTAGTTGTCAATCTTTGTATTTTTAGGAAAGTAATTGTTAGGAGTTATTCTTTCCTTTTAATCAGTGATTTAGTTTCCTAATTTGAAGGATTTGTATATGTTGTAAACTCTATAAAAGAATAATCTCAATGAAAGAAATTATTCCCATGAAACCCTATTCTTCAACTTGGTATCAGAGCTAGCAAATTTGCTTTGCCGAAATCCTCCTTCTTCCTCTCTTTCAATCCCTGTTCTCTGAAACCATGTCGGATATTTCAAACGAATCCACTACTATTCCTCAACCTTCTCTGAACAATCCTATCATCACTAATTCTTCAAAAATCAGTCCTACCACCTCGGAATCTCACTATGTCCAAATCACCACGATTCGCTTGAATGGTGACCACTTTCTGAGATGGTCTCAATCAGTTTGAATGTACATCAGAGGACGTGGAAAGATGGGCTACCTGACGAGGTGAAAAGAAGGCTCCTGCAAGTTGGGATGATCCGAACTATGCTATATGGGATGCTGAGAATTCCATGGTGATGACATGGCTTTGTGAATTCTATGGAAGAAGACATTAGCTCTAATTACATGTGCTATCCAACAGCACAAGAGCTTTGGGAGAATGTAAATCAAATGTATTCTGATTTAGGGAATCAATCACGGATCTTTGAATTAACCCTAAACTTGGTGAGATACAACAAGGGAGGACAACTTCACAAAGTACTTTCAACTCCTTGAAGCGGATCTGGCAAGACCTTGACCTCTTCAACACCTATGAGTGGAAATCTGCCAAGGATGGACTTCATCATAAGAAGACCATGGAAGACAATCGGATCTTCAAGTTCTTGGCTGGCCTTAATGTCGAGTTTGATGAGGTAAGGGGGAGAAACATTGGAAGACAACCCCTACCTTCAATTGGTTGAAGTTTATCAAAAGTTAGAAGAGAAGAGAGTCGGAGGAATGTGATGCTGGACAAGAAGGGACCTAGAGTTGCTATTGAAGGTTCAACCTTGGTTACCACGGGTGGAGGCTGTAATAAAGCTGCTGCGTTTCAGCGCAAATCAGATGAAAGACTACGGATTTGGTGTGATTTTTGCAACAAACCTCGCCATACTCGTGAGAATTGTTGGAAAATCCATGGGGAAACCTGCAAATTGGAAAGGAAAAAACAGGTGACCAAACCAGGCCGAACCATTATTCCTACTGCTAATGAGGCTGAGACCAGTCCCTTCACCACTGAGCAAATGGAGCAATCTTCTTGCACTGCTGAAATCCACTTGACATCCGGTACTTCTAGTGTTTCTTTGGCACACACAGGTAATGAATTATATGTGCTATCTTGTCGTTTTAAATCTACTCCATGGATAATCGATTTCTGGAGCATCCGATCACATGACCAATTCCTCAAACATGTTTGAAATCCTATTCACCGTGTCCTGGAAATAAAAAGGTTCGGATAGCTGATGGTAATTTCTCACCTATTGCAGGAAAAGGTCTAATAAAATCTCTGAGGGAATAGATCTTAAATCTGTTCTCCATGTTCCTAAACTTACTTGTAATCTCTTGTCTGTTAGCAAATTATCTAGAGATTCTAATTGTTGTGTTATCTTCTATGAATCCCATTGTATTTTTCAGGACCAAAGCTCGGGGAAGAAGATTGGCAGTGCTAGGATGATCAATGGTCTCTATTTCGAGGATAATTTACCTAGTAATAAAATTGCTCAAGGACTAAGTAGTATTAGTTCTCTTTCTATTCATGATCAAATAATGGTTTGGCATTGCAGATTAGGTCATCCTAGTTTTTCCTATTTAAAACATTTATTTCCAATGTTATTTCAAAAGGTTGATCCTTTATCATTTCAATGTGAAGTTGTTTATTGGCAAAGAGCCAACGAAAAACTTACATTCCAAAACCCTACCATGCATCAAAACCATTTTATCTTTTTCACAGTGATGTTTAGGGACTTTCAAAAGTAACCACAATTTCAGGAAAAAAATGGTTTGTGACCTTTATAGACGACCATACACATATTTGTTGGGTATATTTAATGAGGGAAAAATCTGAAGTCGAAAGGATTTTTAAAGAATTTTACAGAATGATTGAAAACCAATTTCAAACAAAAATCAGTATTTTGAGATCTGATAATGGGACTGAGTACTTTATTAAAGTTTTGGAAACCTTTTCAAACGAGAAAGGAATTTTACATCAATCCTCGTGTTCTGATACCCCTAGACAGAATGGAATAGCTGAACATAAAAATAAACACTTGTTAGAAGTAGAACGGGCTATGATGTTTTACATGAATATTCCAAAATACTTATGGGAGGATGCCATACTAATTGCTTCATATCTAATTAACAGGATGCCTACAAAAATATTTTGTAGTATACCACTCCTTCGGAGTGCTTGAAAAAGGTATTTCCAAAATCTCGAATAAATTCTGAATTACCCTTGAAAATATTTGGTTGCACTGCATATGTACACATTCCAAAAAGGTCAACATCTAAGTTAGACCCAAGAGCAGAAAAATGTGTTTTTGTAGGATATACTCCTAATAAAAAGGGTTACAAATGTTTTAATCCCCTTACAAAACGTTTTTACACAACTATGGATGTTTCCTTTATGGAAAATGTCCCATATTTTACCAAAAATTTACTTCAGGGGGAGAAATTAGTGGAACCAAATTTTTGGGAAATTGTTGAACCTTTGCCTAGTGTAATTCTTGATATCTCTCTTGAAAAAGAAAATAAGGAAACTAAACCTACTGAATCTGAATCTAAAATTGGTCTGTCAGAAAAAGAAATACTACGAATGAAAAAAAAAATAGAAACAATCTTGAGTCTGTGGTTTATTCAAGGAAAAAAGCCCCTGGAAGAAGTAAAGACCAGTCGATCATCCCAGCACATGGTCAACCGAAAGCCCTAGGCAATGGCTTCTCTAAATGTCTCAGGTAACCCTCCTTTTATTCCTACTCATATACATGCTTCTTCTTCTTCTGTTACTGATCTAAGTTTACCATCACACTTTGGTCCATAGTCCAAAAAATATCTGCACCCGAACCCTGGTTTAGGGATCAGCCCCAATTGTTCCTACACAGGACCTTGACCTTGATCTCCCTATTGCTCTTAGAAAGGGAACCCGAGCCTGCACTAAACATCTCATTGCCAAATATATCTCCTATAGTAACCTTTCTAACAAATATAGAACATTCACTACAAATATTTCAAAACTTGTGATACCTAGAAATATTCAAGAAGCACTAGATGAACCGGGTGGAAATTGGCAGTGTTTGAGGAAATGAATGCCTTAAAAAAAGAATGGCACTTGGGAGGTTATAGATTTACTAGGGAAAAAAAAGTATAAGGTGCAAATGGGTGTTTACATTAAAGAGTAAAGCAGATGGAAGTGTTGAGAGATACAAAGCCAAACTTGTGGGCAAAGGGTTTTACTCAAACCTATGGGATAGACTACCAAGAGACTTTTGGCCCCGTAGCTAAAATAAACTCGATTAGAGTTTTGTTGTCTCTTGCAGTAAATTCCAATTGGCCCTTACACCAATTTGGATGTTAAAAATGTCTTTCTTAATGGAGACCTAAAGGAGGAAGTGTTCATTGAGTCCTCCACCAGGTTTTGAAGAAGTTTTGGAGTTGGGAAAGTGTGCAAATTGAAGAAAGTCCTTATACGGACTTAAGCAGTCGCCTAGAGCTTGGTTTGAGCGCTTTGGCTAAAGTAATAAAGCATTATTGGATATACTCAAAGTCAAAGCTGATCACACGATATTCTACAAACATTCAAATGAAGGTGAAGTAGCCATCTTAATTGTGTATGTTGACGATATTGTGTTAACTGGGGATGATTGCAATGAACTAGAGAAGCTGAAAGGGAAACTTGCTAAGGAATTTGAGATTAAGGACCTGGGGGCATTAAAATACTTTCTTAGGATGGAGTTTGCTAGGTCCAAAGAAGGTATTCTTTGTAAATCAACGGAAGTTATATTCTTGACCTTCTTGATGAGACAGGTATGTTAGGATGTAAGCCTGCTGAAACACCTATAGAGCTTAATGTAAAACTGTAACCTACAAAAGCCAAGAATGTGAAGGACCAGGATCGTTATCAGAGACTTGTTGGGAGATTGATTTACCTATCTCATACACACCCTGACATAGCATTCTCAGTGAATATGGTTAGTCAGTTTATGCATGCGCCTGGACCAGAGCATTTTGAAGTTGTTTATAAGGATTCTAAGGTATCTAAAGGGGACACCAGGTAGAGGTCTTTTGTTCAAGTCACGAGGAACACCACAAATTGAAACACATTGATGCCAGACTGGGCTGGAAGCATAGTAGATCGAAGGTCCACCTCTGGGTACTGTTCATCTGTAGTGGCAACTTTGGTTACGTGGCAAAGTAAAAAATAGAATGTGGTTGCTAGAAGTAGTGCTGAGACTGATTTTAGAGCTGTAGCTCATGGTATTTTGGAGATTATGTGGATAAGAAGAATTACCGGGAAGAGTTAAAGATGACAAGTTCATCTCCTATGAAGTTGTATTGTGACAACAAGGCAGCAATTTCAGTAGCTCACAATCCGTTCTCCATGACCGCCACCAAACATGTGGAAGTGACAAGCATTTCATTTAAAAGAGAATATAGACAACGGATTGGTCTGTATGACCTATATCCTTACTGAGGAACAAGTGGTTGATGTCTTCACCAAAGGACTACACAAGAGGCAATTCGACTTTCTAGTTGACAGCTGGCTCTGGGAAAGAGTATCTTTAAGCCAGCTTGGAGGGGGAGTGTTGGGAAAACCGAAAACTGATATGGAAAGAAATAACTTTGTAAAGCTGAAAATTATTTATTAGTTGTCAATCTTTGTATTTTTAGGAAAGGTAATTATTAGGAGTTATTTATATTAGTGTCAATCTTTGTATTTTTAGGAAAGTAATTGTTAGAGTTATTCTTTCCTTTTAATCAGTGATTTAGTTTCCTAATTTGAAGGATTTGTATATGCTATAAACTCTATAAAAGAAAATCTCAGTGAAAGAAAATTATTCCCGTGAAACTCTATTCTTCAACTTATTAAAGATCAATATTACAGTGTGTAGCTTGATCCTTTATTAAGTCTTAACCAGTTTTAGTTTTTTTTTTTCGTTTTTTTTTGCATTTTTACCACTATTTCATAACTCAGCAAATCAATGAAGCAGTGTCATCAATATTGAGTTCTGATGATACCCATGGCCAAGATCGAGTCACAGCTAAACCCAACTAAATAAATAATTGTCATTCCAACAGGAAGGCACCATTGATAAACTTGAAAGTACTTGACAGTGGCACAGTAATGGTTTTTAGCAAGTCATTACCTGCTTACCACACGACTCACTGTCGGTTGAACAAAAAATGTGAACCCTGTAATGATAGCAATCACTTGTTAAGGTAACAAATTATTGACACGCTATAACTATAAATAAATATCACGCACTACTTGAACCAATTCATTATACTTATCATACCAGATCACTACCATAAGGAAACAATGCATTTTTAAGATGCCACTACTCCATTCATAGCTATGTTGATATCCCTTCCACAATTGCTATTAACTGTCAGGTGAAGCATTAATATGAAGTCAACTGATCTAGCACTGTACGGCACAATTGCACAAAGCATGACATGACATTTAAAACCAATTGCAGACATCATTTAACCGCACTTTTAAAATGCTTGAGCATTAGAAATCCTCAAGATATCAACAGTAATCTTATATTTATGGCAAACAGAACAAAAAGATATGGGGATCCCAGCACAAAACAATGAGAACTAGATGAAATATTTCTTTAAACAAAATATATTAAGCTTACAAATAATTTTCACTGCCAACCAATTCTCCAAAGTAATCATAGGAGATCAAGATATGACAGAGAAAAAATGGAACTTTTAGTAGTCATATCTACTTATCTGGGAGAACGAAATATGTTTGATCGAACAGAGCCCTAATACAACTTTCAGATCGCGGCTGAAAAGAAGAAAAAAAAACTGAGGATCCACGTTGTTGAGAGACCAAATAGTAAAGAAAAACAATTGTGCACTACTGAAAGGGTAGAAGAACACTTCCTAAGAACACGTGTAGGGCTTGGGGTGAGAGAAGGTCACCGGAGTCACCGGAGGTCGCCAGAAATACTGTTTAGAGGGTCGGCGGAAGACAAAAAAACCCCCAAAAAATGCACTTGCAGGGCTCGGAAGGGACAAACACAGATGGAGGGTGGCTAGACGGCATCAGGCGAGGTTGGAGGTGGAAGTGTGTGGCCGGAAAGTGCTCCACGCACCCTCACGCACCGACGCGTGAGGTTAAGGCTGCCGAAGAAGAAACGCGCGTGGCTGGCGCGTGGATGAGAATCTCCCTCCGGTGCTTTGACAAAACTTGAATATCTCCTCCTTATGCACCTGATGGTATGGTCGGTGTCGAAAAAGGACGTCGCCGAAAAAAGTCGCCGGCGATGAGGGTTTTCTGATGGCGAGAAGGTTGATCGGAAAACTTTAGGAGATGGGAAAGGTGACCGGAATGAAACACGATCACTGAAAGGTTTCCCAAAATTGATTCACGGATAAACCGGAAATAATTAGGTTTTTTTTTCTCCCTATGCTCTGATACCATGTGAAAAGAGAGAAAATGGAGAATTTTTAATTTTTGTTATTGAAAAACTGTTAATAATACACATTGGACTTGGGTATATATATACATGTTAGTGGGACTCACAATACAATAAGGAAATAAAAAGAAAAGTAAATAACTGAAATAACTGTACATTATCTAACACTAACAATTTCCTTTTGTTATACAAGATGTCATCTCAATGGCATTACAGAAATGCAAATGGATTTCCTTTAGTCAGGGTATAGGGACAGAAAGAGAGATCATCTTATTAGATGAATCCAGTGTTCAAGACTAGGAAGTAGGAGGGTTGGGGTTCAAAAGAATATCTTTAAGGAATAAGACCCTCTTAGGAAAGTGCCTTTGAAGGTATCCTAGGGAGAGCAAAGCTCTTAGGCACATAGTTATCTTGAGAATCTAAGGAACAAATCCAAATGGTTAGGATGCAAAAATTGTAGTTATGTGTCACATCATCGGCCTTGGAAGTCCATTGCTCAAGTTTGCTAGGAATTCTACAATCACCCTTTTTTGATAGGTAATGAGACAAAGATCCTTTTTTATTTTAGAGTTTATGCACAATCTATTCAAACCAGCCAAATTGAATTGGGTTCCTCTTAGAAGTATTAGTGACATGTTGACCATTCCCTTTAGTAGTTTAGAAATACTACTAGAAGCAAAGTTTTATGACAAATCACCTGTCTTACATTGATTTTGATAGTATGGCGAAGAAAAGAATACAAGAATTCTTGAGGATAGGTGGAGAACTTTAGAGATGATATGGGTTTTAGTCTATTTCTATTCATCTTTTTAGGTCTCCACTATTACAGTTTTAAGGGCATTCACTTCCACATTATTCAATTGATTGAATTTTGATATATAAATTAAAAGCATTAAAATAGCAATGTTGAGTTGTTTTGATGTCTATTGGAGTGTAATTCTTTTCCTCTGTTTCTTATTTGTTTTGTAATTTAGGGAAGGATTCTGATCCTTCTTTTGTAATATCATATTTTTGTGAATTATGGTTTTGTCCCAATTAAAAATAAATAAGAACCAAACAAATAAAAATAAATAAATAAACTTGCAAAAAAAGTGATCTTTATGATTTGATCAAATCCAATCACTTGGAAAACCATAGAAGTAAGGAAATAAACCACCCGCTTCGTGCATCTGATTGTCAATTCAACCTTGTGCTTAAAGAACAAAAGAATATTCATGTAAACAAGAATTCATTTTTCATGTCAATGATTTAAATTCTTTTAAGAGTTTGGTGCTTCATGATCTAAATATAAACAAAATCTTTATAAATAATGATAAAATTGCCAATAAAGAAGTGCTTGTACCAACACATAGAATTCCTTGTTATAAATTGAATATTGTAGCATATGTGAGAATAATTGTATATATTGATTTGAGGAAAAATTGTATATCTATAGGCAGCTATTACCATGAGGAAAAAAAAATGGAAAAACTCATAAAAATCTGTCCAAAACTCATGGGAAATTTAATTCTAACTTCATAATTTAAATTGTTATATACAACTATTGGACTATCTATTAAGAGGTTCATGCAACATTGACTATCCTATTGGAGAGGTTCAATACTAGCCACTTGAAACTTCATCCATAGGTTTGTGTCATGTGAAAACCTAGTAGACAGATGATTAGCCTTGTGTTTATTCAATGCCCTAGCACCTTACTCCTTTGGCAAAGACTCTTTAATAAATCACCATATATACTGTGGCTCCTAGTGAGATTCAAAGGATTGTTAAAGATCCCATTTCAAGTTTGGCTATAGTAGAAAAGAAGTGTGTCCTATGGTTCAATGCTATATTGACTATTATGTGGATAAAATATTCCTTAATAGTATAACTTCCCAAGATCATTAATGTGATAGGTGTGTTTTTATTAAATCCCTAGGTTCTAACCATGCTTGAAATATCGATAAATATGGATATATCGTACTTGGATTTTACGATATATCGGAAATATCATAAAAAATATCAGTGGATATTTGACAAAAATATAAGCAAGAGCGGAAAATTAATTCAAAATTCATGGAAATATTGGGAAAACTCCAAAAATGATCAAATAAATAAAAATACACATGTTAAAGTTATTTTCTAAGTATAATTGACATAGGTGTAGCTAAACAAAAAAATATCAGAAAGCAAGATATGTCGATATTAATAATTTATTATTTATTTAATCAAATTATTTTTAATTTATAAAATATTAGAATTAATTATATTTTTTTATATTTTCGTATTTTTAGAATAAATTTATATTTTTAATATTTTAAAATAAAAACATTCAAAATTAAATAAAATTAAAAGGATAAATATAAAAAAATTTAAAAAGTGAAGTGATAGTAATTTTTTACAATAGATTAATGAGATAAATGATGATACATTTAATATTAAAACTATTAATTATTTAATTTCAAATGCATTCAATAATGTAAAATAAATGATGATGCATATATGATTTTTTAATATTTATATTTTTTATATTAATGATCATATAAATGATATTAAAATACTTTTAAGAAATTTATAATGGTGGTTTTTATATATTTAATTAATTAATTAAATAAAAATTTAAATAGAACAATAAGAGATTTATTTATTTTTTTTTAATAATAAACTTTAACATATTTTATCTACATATATAACAAAGAAGAAGTTGGCCCAACGCCCAGCGTAAACTAGGCTTGAACCTAAGCCTTTTGGTCTAGGCTGAATCTTGGTAGTAGCGGCAACAGGCAAAAATATTTGAAATTTGACTGTTTGACGCGGCTAAGCCCACCAACTCCATGTTGACCAAAGTTTGACTTCCCCAAAAAATCAGGAAATTTTCCCAAAAAATCAGCAAAAAGCCAATAAATGCCGATATTTTGACGAAATTCTAGAAAAAATCGATCAAACGACTTTCGATATTGAATATAGTGTCGGCCTCACCCGATAAGCGAAATTTCGCCGATATTTTGGTGAAAAATCGCGACATTTCAAACCATGGTTCTAACAAAGGAGTTTGAAGGCGTTCACAATGAGGGAGTATATCGTTGGATTCACTTGTTGTTTGTAATTTTTACAAATACAAATGCTGGATTCATTCGATATATGGAGTTTCCTTCCCTAGCATCTTTTAAGCTAAATCTGCCAACAGTTTGCTAGGGCATCTTGGTCAACGGGGATTGGCCATATGTTTTAAAAAACCATTTCAAATGACAAACTTAGCCCTCTCAAAACCAGCTAAGTAGAGACTTGGCTATTGAGGTAAAGATTTGATCTCTGTAGAGGCCATAAAGGGGGAAAGGTTTAGGCTTACAATGTTTTTGGATTGAAGGTAACTCCACTATCATGAATCCAAGACAACAAAGAAAAATGCCTCATTTGGAGATATGCCCATTTAATAAAGGAGACACCACATTATTCTAGAGAATTGCTAGCGGAATATAAAGCAAAGAGGAGGTATCATAATTAATACACAAATTTCCTAGCCATAGAGGGGCATCTACTTCAAAAGTCCTTTAAGGTCATTTAAGCATGTGTATAGAGATACTTATACTATGATTACTTATCTTTCAATTTAATGTCATGAAAGAACACATCCTCTTTCCAAGTCCTTACTATTCCAGAATTAATTTTTTGTTGCTTCTTACCAATATATTGGAGTGCATTAGTTAGACATTTTAAATTAAAAGATAGCAAATTTCAAACAAAAGTGTATCTGCATGCAAATTATTTGAAGTGAAAGGGCAAACTAAACATCTATCAACTACAAAAAAGAAATAAATAAATAAATAAATAATTGTTTATGAAATAAGTACAACAACAAACCTTTTGTTCTGAGAGACCAGTACCCCTTGACTTTTTATTCCACAACGTCCTGAAGGCCTTTCAAAATTCCCATTTTCTTGATCCAAATTATTAGAGTATCTGGAGTTTCCATCACTCAATCATTGTCCTTTATTCTCCCTAAGAAAGCTCATACCAGAGGGCCTTTGATGTTGAGCAATGGAAGATGTCGTCTCAAAGCAGACAAAGACCTCCTCCGTCGTGCTCCTAATTTCAGATCCAAAAACACAGAATCCCACTGTTTCAACCACAAGAGGACCTGCAAAACAACAATACAAGGTTAATTAATCATGAAAAAAGATCAAACAAACAGAAACTCCAAATGTAAATAGCCTTCTAAGTTTTGCTTTGTAGGAACTTCAAACTAATACTATGAACAATATGTTCACCTCACGATTTGTCTATTCATCACTGAGAAGCCTGTAAATGAACTTGGAGCATATTTAACCACCCAAAGCTGTTCATTGACCACTTGTCTTTCAGGGAGGATTGCATCATTCTACAATTCAGAACTTGCTTGCAAAGCCTAAGCATGGCAACAATATTCATAAGAAACATTATAATGTGTAGAAAAAATTCCTAAAGGGAAACACTTCAATGTTCCTACCCCTAAATAATTAATATGTACATCACATAGCGTGAAAATTAAGATAATTCTAACTTTATATATGAATTGAGACAAGGTTAATTTTGGATTTCTATAGTGAAAAAATTGGTGTTCAATCGGCCTTTTGCATAAAAACTCATAAGACTCTTCTAATAATAAAATCAATCAGAGACAGTCCCAGTATGCAGCAAACACTTCAAAAGAGTTTGCGGCTAGCTGAGCACAATGACTCTCAAACATGTTTCAAACATTTCTCAGAATGTGTCCAAAACTTTTTAATAATTTTTTCAAATATAAAGGTATTTCCTAAAGAAAGAAAAATAATATTAGTTTGGAAGAGAGACTATTGAGAGAGTAATTACATCTACAAATTCCCCAACCTTTTTCGTTCCTGGTAATGCACATGCTCGAGTTTGGAAATTTAAATAAATATTACTAATATTTTTATTCATTATATTAAAATATAGAAAATTAGTATCTTTTTTTTCTAATAGTTAAATAAGAATCAACAATAATATATTTTTCATGTATAATCCTTCAAAAAATTTTCTTCATAAATTTGATGTCATATTGACTTGGTGTCTCAGGTCCCAAATCCTATTCAAAACTTAACCCTTCCAAGGGGATGTACTCACGTCTCATGTCTATGTCCATGCATATACAGTTATCAGAAAGTTAAACACTTCCAAGGTTCCAATGTACCAGAAGAGCTCAAGGCCCAATGATCATTCTGTTTTATCAAGTAGCTGTTCATCCACAAATTTTCTTAGGACCCTCATAGGATTCAATCATAAGATGAGTGTATGTTACCATCTATAGACAAATGGAGCTCAATTGTAACCTATTTTGTGAAACAGTGATATGAACAAAAGCAGTTCATGAATCTGATCAGAACAAAAAAACAAGAATAAATTGATATTCTGCAATAAAGGTGACCAGTTAGGAAAGCTTCGATGCTACTTACAGCATATTAATGAATTTTTTATACACAAAACCAAGTGATTTTCTTTAATTCATCAAGTTAAATATCTGTTCAATGAAAGAAAAGAAAAAAGAGCATTGACATCAAACATGAATTATTACAAGTTGTTTTCACAAATAGAACACTAAATAATACCATTGCCCAAAAAAAAAAAAAAAAACAAGAAAAAAAACGATATACCTTTGTGAAAGCATCTTGTTCCACTCTTTGCATTAGAACACTAATGGGTTCCAAAATAAAGACTGTAAATGGATAGATTAAGAAAAAGTCAAAGGCCTGGACATCAAACTTTTCAAATATTATTTTGTCAAAAATAATATCAATGACAAATAATAAGGATTGCCTAAGAATCTGAAATTTACAGTGAGCAATGTCACAAGACTCAATCTATGAAAAAAAAATGCCTTGACTCCCATTCATGCAGTAGAGTACCACAGAAATCACTCAGTAACAGATAAAAGGAAAACAGAACTTATAACACATCAAGATCAGTCAAAGTCTTTACATTTTGATCATCAAGTTGAGTAGACTAGCAAGTACACAAAGAGGAATCAAAGGATTCTCAGATGGATTAAGTTTGGAGCATAAGCATTTGTCTTATTGCTGCAAGGGTGGAAGTATGTTGTCAGGAGTAACATCTGAATAGCTTTCAGAAAAAAGGCCTAGACAGACAGAGAAGAAGTTCTTTACTAGGAGCTCAGGAGCAATGTAGCTGGCACATTCTCCTCATCTGTTATGTATTGCTTAGTGGAGGCAAAGAGATTTTTCCCTTGTGTTCAAAAGGAAGGAGAGTATTAAGGGGGTGGGTAGGTGCTACCCCAGAAATTAAGAGCCCTGATGTTAGAAGCTTCCCCTGGAATATTTTTACGGGACCAAAGCCAACAATCCTGCTCCAGGTTGTATAGCCAAGAGCTCATCAAAGAAGGAAACACCTTTTAGTAACTGCAGTAAAAGATGGTTGGAGTATGTGGCAAGGTTGTGTGTTTTCAATTTGGATGTTGGATTTTTTTCAACAAATGCAGGCCATAAAGTCAATGTTTAGTGGGAAAAATGGGTTAGTCCAGTGACACTATTTTTTCCATCCTGAAAGTCTATGGTAGCTTAAGTATTATATAATTGGAGGAAATGATGATGATTTATCCCACTCTTGCCTTCATAGGTGGGCTTTCCTATTTTATTTTGAGTTGGATTTAGTACAGTTTGAAATCAAATCGTCCTTAGAAAAGAGTGACAATGTTCAAAAGAGGAAAGCTTTGTAAAAAAAAAAAAAAAAAAAAGGTTCTAAAGTTGGCTAAACGTTAGGAAGAGATAAGGTGGGCTGAATCTGTAGGTGATGATTATGTCTTCCTTTGTTTTTGTGGCACAAGAGCTTGTTTAAGGCAATTAGGTGAAGCTTGTGGAGGCTTCATAGTTGTAGACTTGAAGACACTGCAATAGCGCTGAAATTTATCAGTGGAGAGAGGTAGTAGTAAAAACAGATGAAGGAAGGCCAAGAATTTTGCAAGTTATGGTAGGAAAGCTTACTTCGCCATCAACTGTGGTGGGAATTCCACTATGGATGTTCTGTGAAGCCGCTCAAGTTAGTAGGGGCTGCGAGGTTGGAGAGGACTTGACGTGCTTTACACATCACAACAGACGCACTAGGGTTTGGTGACCATATGCAAACAAACATGGGGATGTTTGCATGTCACCCCATGAAATTGAAGGGGTTGCCATAATAGGTATAAGGCGTGGATGAGGCTTAGGCACTATGGAGCGGGTTGTGTTTCTTTTAAAGGGAAGGGTCTAGGCCTAATGAGAGATTGACCTTTAGGCATTACGAAGCCTTATCAATCTTCTCATCAGGCTAAAACCCCATGGAGCTCTTAGCAATCGTAGGGTTGTCGAAGTTCAATTGCTCTCTACATGATGTGAGTGTCAAAGGATATCTCAAACCCACGGTGAGAAGAATTTTCAGAAGTTGTGTTGTTGACTCCTATGATGAATCCTAGTGAAGGGAGGCCTCCTACTCCCAAGAAGCTTCCTACTCCATACTCTATTAGGCACAGGGCATTCTCTCCTTTTTCAATCTTCAAATTTATGCCAATCTTCCAATGGAAAAGACAAATAGAGTATGGCTTCACTGGCGATAACCCTCTTAATATGGTCTTTTCAAAGGCTGAAAATTTAATGGTTGAACTTTCTGCTATTATTCTTAAAAAATGGAATGATGTTGGAGATGTTACAAGCACTATGAGAAGGTGGTTGTAGCTGATCAAAGAAGAAGATCATTAGGCCTTCCCATTAATGTGATTTCCCCTCCATGTATAGCAAGCCAAATCTTCAACTGTCCACGGATACCTTAAAAATTACAACTTTCAACATATTTGAGGGAATGTCAATTGAGGATCTTAGAAAAAATAATGGCTTCTTTAAGAAGGTTGGAGAACAGAAAGAGGAGCAAAGATTTAGGTCGAGTTATAAAAAAGAATTTCACTTGGATCCCAGAATTTAAGAGGAGACTTCGCCAAAGTGGAGTGCTCCATTAACATATTTAGCTTTAAAAAGGGGAGGAGGAATTAGAAGCTATTTAAGAGAATGCAAACATTTAGTGAGAAGATTTGAACCTTTTGTCCTCTTTGTATCTTGAGAAGGAAATCCAAGCCTCAGTGCTCAGTCAATTATAAAGTTTTCAACCACAGAAAGTGAAATGGGAGAGGGTGCGGAGTTCAGTGGCAGGGTCTCTGTTGACCACTAGTGGTTGACTAGGGTTCTTGTTCATTCTAGGTAATGTTTTATGTTTTTTCTTTTTGGTTTTCGCTAAGGGGTTTCCAGCCTTGTTGAGCTAGGTGTTTGTGGGACGGTGGTTTTAATCTTCTCTCTTCTTTTATTTTGCTTGCCTATGGGTTCATATTGTATCTCTGTGTGTGCTTGTTGCACCTTATTTTGCAAGGCGTTTTTAACTATATTTGCTTATTTACCTATCAAAAAAAAATAATTGGAATCCTTTTGTGAAAGATTTTGAAAAGTTCATATTAATGATATAGAAAAGCGAAAGTAACAAAGGCTTGATTCACATTTAGAGGTAAACCTAGTTCATCTTTAGAAGAGACCAAGGTGTAAAAATGTCGAGTTAATTGGTGAGGAATTTAGGAGTACATTAGTAGAATATAAATTGGGTATTGGAGGAAGAGGGCAAGTAGGGTATTTTAGTTTTTTTTGGACAATAAGTCATGAAGCTTCTGGAGGTAGAAATGTGCCTTCTCTTTCATGTTGGTTTAAAACTGCAGGATAATTTTATTATAGATGATTTTAGAGGTGTATAGGTCAATTCATAATAGAGGAAGAAGAGAGGATCTATGTCAAAATTGGGAGATATTAGAGCATTGTGGAGAACCTTGTTGCATTGGAAGGGATCTTAATAGTTGTCAAATCCTAGGGAAGAAGAAAATTTGAGAGATATGATGGAGCTTCAATTGAGGGATCGTCCCCTTGTGCCAGGTCCTTTTACTTGGTGTACTAAATATTCAATCCTTCGACTGGATACTACCTTGATTTCAAAAAGAGTGGAAAGTCACTTCAATTGTTTCGACCAAAGTGTGTTGCCTAAACTTGTTTTTGATCCTGGCTCCTATTTATTGATGAAAGAGAATGGAGGAAGGGCAAAAATACCTTTTGGGTTTGAAAATATGAGCTTAAATGTAGAAGGTTTTAAAGACCTAGTTAGAAATTGGTGGAAGCACAAGTAATGCTCTATAGCCACATTTAGCTAGCAAACTAAAGCTTTGAAGCAGGATCCAAGTCTAGGAATAGAGATTGTAGGAATTTGTCTACTAAATAAAGTTTGCAACTCTCAACAGATTTGGTTTCGGGATGCAAAAAAAAGAGACCGGCCCTTTCAATTTTGGAGGAAAGTGAGGTTAAAAAGGATATGGAGGAGTTCAGAATTGTACGTAGTAATACCAAACTAAGATCTCCTAGAGTAGAAAACCACGAGAATTATGGCTAAAAGAAAGAGAAAACAAATTTAAAAGTTCTTCCACAAAATGTTCAAATTCCCATAGAAGACTTATTTGGGTTACAATTAAAGTTGAACTTTAAACGTGAGCGAGAGCTTCAAAGAGGCCTTATTTGATGTATGAATTAGTTGATAGTCCATATGGAGAAAAAGGTTGAGGCTAGGCATTCAAAAAATTTGCTATTCTAAACAAGGCCTTCCTGGAAAATGTGTTAGGAGAATTGCCACTAAGAATAATCCCTTATGGAAGCAAGTCATTATAGGAAGAGGTTGGGAGAAGAGACGGATGAGTGCCTCGAGCATCGAAGGAAAGGATATGAGGTTGATGTGGAAAGGCTATTAAGCATCAAGTGAGAGCAGTTTCATATAAGATTGGGTATAGGGTGAAACGGTACGGAGGGTAAAATTTGGAAGCATAGATGGCTACAACAATGATTCCTAGAAAGGCTTTCCTAAAGTTTCTCTATGGTCCCTGCATAAGATGTACAATTGACTATTCTGTGGAGTCAGAGTAGGTAGAGAGGTTGTTGAATCCCTGTTTACAAGACAAAACACGACTAAGAGTTAGGAGAGTGTAGGTTTTTAAGAGATTGCAAGGCAATAATATAAGGATGTAGAGGATATTCATAATTTAGTTGGATACAAAGAGTGGCAAATTTGATAGTTAATCGCTTATTCCTTAAGAAATCATAGACATGGCGCATTTCCATCTAGCATTATATGGACCATGGGTTCCAATATAGT